>JSYV01000944.1:0-17132 GCA_000787455.1 Evansstolkia leycettana | reverse complement strand
CTCTCTCTCTCTCTCTCTCTCTCTCTCTCTCTCTGATGGCTCCACCACGGCGTAAAGTACGATGAATTTACTGAGCAACGAGAATTTGATCGGACGGAAAAACTTTGTTCTCGGAATCTCTGCTCAGGCTACGGAGTAAATAATGTCGCTGAGATTCTGACCTTGGGATAACCGCCAGCATCAAGTGGTAGTAATTACTAACTATTATAATTAACCCAGTCACCTGCGAGCATGAGCTTCTATCTGCTTCTCTTGCTTCCTAATCGATGGCATCATGGTCTGGGCGGGAAGTGTAAATTTGCAGGGCGAGTTGGTTTGCCGCTGGCCTCATGACTATCTCTATCTGGTCTCGACCTCCGGCAGAGGGCATTCGGTTGGACGATAACGTTACGAAGTATATAAACTGTAGATGGGCTACGCCCGACCTCTCCGTATGGCCAACCAGCGGGCATGCACACCCTCCAAATTGCCACATTTTCCGCCCGGAGGACCTCTGCGGAAAAGGCGGAAGCCAATAATCACCTATTAAGACATCGAGTGATCTGACCAGCCGTTGTAGCTGGCTATCTGACCTCAGTGCACTATGCGACACAATAATACTTCAAGGCGGATTGATGGTACCATCTACTCCGTATGGACAAACATAAACAGTAAACATCTTCCTCAAACGGCAGCTGGTTCTTTTTCATTTATCCTACCTATCTCTAACTCCATAACTTCAATGATATCCTGTCAGAAATTTTCTTTTATTTTTTTCTATTCAAGTTTTGCCCCTTTAAGATTTTTCTCTGAGTACTATGATACTAGTGTTACTGCTGGACCCACTTCATATGACGCGCTATCGGCCCATGTCTCAGCAACCGTGAATGATAGCAGTGGCTGGTCGCAGGCCAGCCCTATTGCAACTGATGCTCTTAAGTCTTCAGCTTAAAATAATGGCTAAACAAATCAAATGACCAGTCATAATCATGTGCAAGAGCACAGCTAAATTGTCCATTGATCACCGTAATCTACTCCGTCCTGTACGGAGTACGGAGTATGTATAGTATCTTTCCCGATGGCCTACATATCTTACTCGATAAGTTATAGGAAACGAAATGTTCACTATGAACCTGATCCACTGATCGGACGCCCCTTTCGCCTCTTCTAGGCAATAGTGAGTGCACGCTCTACCAACCTTCCAAGGTTCAATTCTCGAGATGCTCTTTCTGGACAATGATCGATACAATCCACTCCATATAAGGTAGTATTGATAATGGACTAACTTACCAGGAGCCAACCAACCAGGACAGAACGCTGCAGCTCGTTCACCAGATCTTACCACCTGTACGGAGTAATCAATTCACAGACGAAATCCAGCTGGGCGGAACTGCCCACTCAACTGCCAGGACCCGGGATCCACCACTGTATACAAACTCCGCCATGGTCCAATCATTGGCAGGTACCAAAGCCGCGAAGTTGTCTCTGACTGGTATGAACGAACTCTCGCTTGCAATCTACATGCGGTAAGCGACAGTGAAATCTTGATGATTCCATAAGCTTGAGGACATCCACATAATAATGGCGAAGGGCCTACGAACTCTGCTTCCTGTACGGAGTACAGAGTAGTTCAGTCGGCAAGATCCACCAAGGAGAGAGAGCTATGGCCGCTATGGCCTGGGCCTAGGTCAAATTTCCACATCTCGTTTCTTCCTTCTATTGTCCTCTAAATTCATTATGGTCATGATCCTCTTGACAGCATGCATTGTGGTGAGTTCCCTCAAGCTTTTTCTTCGAGTTGGGAAAGAAATTCGCCGCGGTCACGACATCTCGAAAGCAAATACAGTATATGCAAAACCCACGATGAGTAACCATCGCATACCGCCCATTTCAAGGCAGTTTACGTATCAAAATGTACACTGGGTGAAACAAAGTAAACAAGAACAACAAAATGTACGAATGGAGCTAAATCGTTGATATCAGATCGCCACACCATGCAAAGGAAGATGATGATCCTCTGAAGTATACATGAACGATAGACAGAAATCGTAGGAAACGACTCAGCCTGCGCGGACCAATGAACTTTTCAGGCCGCCATGGTGAGAACGTAACTAGACAGCGTTGCCCCAACCGTTAGCGTACAGACACTTTTCAAGTGTGGCGCGAGAGAGAGAATACTTACGAAGTAATGCTTTCCATCCGCTCACTCGTCAATTTCAAACTGACCGTCAAAAGCTCCTGCGCAATCGCCGGTTCGGCCTCCTTCAGCTCCTTCCACTTCTCTACGCTCAAACACCACGTCACGCAGTCCTGTTCCGCCTTGACGGTCGCCGTCCTTCGGGTCTCGCTGAAAAACGGCAACTCGCCACACGGCCCTCCGGCAACGATGAGCTCAAAGAACTGACCCTGCGGCAGGTCGTATTCGGCCCGTAACATCCCCGACTCGAGCAGGATGAAACTCTTCGGCATGTCGCCCTCTTCGTACAGCACAGTCCCGGCTGGATAGGATTCCCGGGCGAAATATGCGCAGATGGGGAACCAAAAGTCCTCGTTCTTCGATGTCAGACCCTGGAAGGTTTGCAGCAGAAGGGGGAGAGGTTGTCGCATTGAAGACCATGCCGGAGGAACGACCACGGCCGCTTCATCTTCGCGGAGAAGAGTCGTCGTGGCGACATGTTGCAGGTACTGACGGCGAGGGGAGCCGGCGAATCCATCCGATAAAGGCGATTTGCCCTGGGGTACAGGGACCTCCAGGAAGTTGGTGCCTCCTCCGCTCTTCTTCTTCTTCAGGAGCGCTTCTTTACGACTGTAGAAGACTTTCAGGTAGTCGTTTTCGCAGTATTCGAGCGCGGAGTTGAGGTCTTCGAAGATCTGCACGCCACCTTCAGTTTCAAAGAGGCCCACATTCTGCAAGCTTTTCCCAACGTCTCCTTCCACGTTGAGCCCTGATATCATGGTTTGGACGTTTCGCTTTCTCAGGATTCTGTTGATCCGAGTGAATGCTTCGGCGGCGGAGAAGTCCATGCCGTAGACGCGGGAGAAATCGAGGATCAGGAATCGGATCGGTCGTCTATTGAAGGTCTCCTCTTCGATGAGCCCCCGCATCGTGTTTTCCACCTTGACGATCGTTCCGAAGAACAGGTAGCCGGCAAGCTTGATGATAAGGGTTTGCTGCCCCGCCTCTCTCAGAAACCGTTGCTGGATAGGAGGCCGTCTAACCGTGGAGCCGGCAATTTCGCCCGAGTAGGTCGCCCGTATGGCGGATTTTTGCGAGGTCTGGACGACAAAGTTGACACAAGCAAGGATGATTCCCACGAGGATTCCGATGACAAAGTCCCAGGCACCCATTGTCGCCACTATAATCACCACCTAGAACGGGTTAGGCCGCAATCATGGTTGCGGAGGAGATTTCTAAATCGGAGCTTACCGTCAGATATTCAAGTTTGTGTAATTTCCCCCAAGTATCAACAAGCGCCTCTTCCATGAGTTCAATTCCGAGCATAAAAATCAAAGCGCCAACGACCATGACGGGTATGAACCCAATAATTGCTGGCCCCATAACGAGGATCCCTGCCGTAGCCGCGGCAAGCATGATGCCAGCCAGACGGGAGTTGCCGCCGCTGGCAATGAAGAGAAGACTATTGGTATATACCAGATAGTTCTGGTAGCAATCAGTGACTGTGGGATTCGGTATTCTGCAACTTGGGACCGCTCCTCACCTGAATGCTGCCTGCAAAGCCTGACAACGCGTTCGTGACGCCGTGTGCCATTAGCTCCCGATCCACATTGAGATTGTCTTCGCCGGTAGAGATGCCTAAAGCTGGGACATTGATGGGGACATGGAGCACTCCAAAAAAGGTGAGGGCAAACATTGCCGGTACGGTATCAATGAGAGCATACCAGTTCACAGCCGTGAAGTCTATATAAGTGTGAGTGCACGATTCTCCAGGGCTTGGCTTGCGCACTCACCGTAGAGAGTATAGAAATGATACCACGGATTTGACGATGATGGAGCATCAAACACCCATCCACTTTTACGAAGAGCCTCCATAGGAACCCTGGCAATGAGCTTGACGAGATAGAAAATCGCCGCCACTGCAATGAAATATGCACCAACAAGGAAATTAGAGCGGATGAAGCGCTTTAAGACGAGAAGGCCAATAGCAAGAAACAAGGGTATCAACCACAAAAAAAGAGTATCGAGCCGAAAGAGTTTCTGCAGAGTTGGAAGGTTGTACTCGAGGGAGCCTGGTAGTCGAGCTGAAACTTCGATGCCAGTGGCCACCAAGAACCAGCCTACGCCCCCGATGCAGCCGATGAGAATATGCCTGGGGAAGAATCCAATGAGCGAACCAAGCTTGCATGTGCCCATTAAGAAGAACACCAAGCCTGTCAAGACGGAGCTCGCGGAAAATGACAGGATGGTCGTGGCGAGCACAGATTTTGGGTTGTCCTCGCCCACTTTGCTCAGGATGGTGAAAGCCATCTTATGAAAGAACGGAACAACCTCGATCATCTCGCTGCCTATTCCACCTTTGAATATGGAGCCTCCGCATGAGAACACCAGCTGGGATATGATGCAGCTGACGTAGAACATAGAGATTCCATCCGACCCCAGGTCAGAGAAGGTCGACTCTCCGAGAGGGAAAAGTATCATTCCGTAGGACAGGGCATCGAGAACATTTAGGAGTAGGCCAAGTAGCACTGCAGGGAGCAAGCTGACGGGATACACCACGCCCTCGCGCCATAATGTGTGTCTGTCCCAGGACTTCGGTCTCGTTAACACTCTCCCGCACGTCGCGAGCCTGGACAGAATGGTAGACAGTCCGTGGCGCGGTTTTCTATGTGGAAGGCCTTGATTTTCCACATCACCGGCATGTCCGTCGCTGGGGAAAGATTTCGACCGCGACTTGGTTCGTAAAAGTGGAGTTTGCTCGGTATCGGCAGTGCCAGACTCCTCCACAGCCATCAATGGTTGGCCCAAGGAAGTCGCATCTTCGCAGGTTCCATTCAGGTGAGATTCATGACCGTCAACCTGTGAACCCTCCGAAGGTTTGCGTATCATCTCCGTCAGCGCCGACGATCCCGGTGCAGAAGCTGCGCTGGTACCCGGCGCTCCAGTCGCTCCCGTTATGGCAGGAGAGGAAGAATCCTCCCCCTCCAGCACAACAGCCTCCGAGTACCGATCCGGTTCGAATATACCCAGGGCCGGTGGCAGAGGGGTTGGATTGTCTGGGAATGATTGGCCATTCAACGAAAGCGCAAAAGACGCAAGTTCGGCGGTTTGTTCTCGAAGGCCGTGAGATGAATATTGTGCCGGATCTAGATTGTGCTCCGGTCAGCAATTGATACGTCTTCCAAGCGCGATTCACGGCATCCAATAGATGCCAGACTCGAAAGCCGATAGCTTCATACCTAGAGAGTTATGGAAGGATCTGTGATAGAACGATCGACCGGGAGTCCTCAAGCTTGTCCCCCCATAGGCAGCAGGTTCAATTCTCACCGGGCGCGGCGGACTGCCATTGTTGTTGGCCTGCTCACTGACGAGCCCGGCCACCGAAGATGCACCTGCATCCTGGTCATCGGGGAATGAGGGTCGATGGCGTGATAAGCCTGAGGCGTGAGAATCGCTGCGGCCGCGAGATTTGAACATGCCCATCGCGATGCACGATCACGACCAGCGCGCGATCTCTTGCGCGATGGCCGACCACAGCCGAGACAGCCGCCGACACTGTAGATTTCGGAGGCACAGGCACGAGTCAATGGCGAGGTTCTGATTTGCTGTGCTGAGAGACTGGTCGAATTGAATCAATTGGCATCGCTCTGCCTGCAAGAAGAAGACGACGACAACGAATTTAGACACAATGGTAGGTGGCCGATATAGGAATTAGAGCTGGTGAGACGAGGGCCCAGAGCTCTCTTATCATGGGCCGATGGACGTTATCATCAGGGAAGCAGTTCTCCAACCAACGAAGGTTTCGGAGCGGGTCGAGATAAGTTCGGAGAACCTGATCCAGAAAAGGATTTGATAATAATTCCAGGCATTTGGAGCTCAACAAGTGGCTCTGACAGACAAATCCTGCATCATCATTGATGCTTTGCCCTAGATATCTGCACGTGCAGGAGCGTTTTGATCGTACACAATCATCAGTCACTGCAGCTTTTTTTTGCTTTCTTTTTTTTCTCTCCCACGCGGCAAAAATAATACGTCACGTCAATTTTATCCCCGCGCGCTTAGTCTTGCACTCTCTTGTTGATCCTTGCCGTTCTTAACATAGTAATGAAAATGGAATCGTCAGATGACTACGATTTCAAGGCCAATTTGACCGTTGTTGGATCGGAGTCTACTTTTGGTCGACGTCTTCGTATAATGATGTTATGCATGACCAACGGCGTGCGCTGAAGTCAGCGATAATTACGAGGCCCAGCGGTTGTAGGAATGGCGTGTCGTTCCAAGCACTGCTAAGAAAGGACTGTATATGATGTATCTTTGCGAACTCTGGGTCGTCATCAATCGTCGTTACTTGGGTATCTTATGAAACATCCAAATCGAAAAATCAGCTCAAGCGCTCCAGGAAACCCTGTGCGATCAACCGCTCCACATCACCCTGGCGGACATAAAGCTGGCTGTTCTTCGTCAAATTGATCACCCTAATCATCGGACAACCAAACACGTCAGTTGCAACGGTACTCGCTGTAAGATAAAACAAGCGCGGAAGGGGAAAGAAAACAAAGGAAAAGGCCATACCCATATTCCGTTTGAATCTCCCCCGCATCCTTCAACACCCTCACATCAATAAACAGATCCTTCGGCGGTTCCAACGACCCCGTCAGATCGATATCCGTCCATTGGCCTTTATAAGCAGCCAACATGTCACTGTACTGTCGAAAATATTCCTCTTCCTCGGGACTGAGCGAGCTGTGATTCCCACCACTCTGCGAGCTCATCGGTCCTCCCTGTCCTTCGTCAGCCCCGGTCCCAGCACTGCTCGGCTGCTGCTGCTGCTGTTCCAGCACGTCAATGCCCGTCCAGCACATCTCTTCGAGCTTCTCTGCCCGCACGCGATGGTAGGCGAGAAGACATCGCTTGTTCCGGCGCATGCAGAGATGGTCGACAAGCAGGGCGCACGCGACGGCGGGTTCGGCGGATGGGTTGAACGTTCCCTCGAAGGGGGCCAGGAGGCGGGCGACGTCGCGATCGAGGTCGCGGACTTCCCTTGTCACGGCGCGGACCATCTCGGTCTGGTAGGGTGGGAGGTGGGCGAGGGTTTGGGTGCGTTTGGCGTGTTGCACCTGTTTGCTGTCAGTCCGTGGATATAATAATGCAGGGCTCGTTTCATTGTCAAGAGTCTGGGAATGCGAGTTTTCTCTCGTACCAGCTTGTTTCCCAGTTCGCCGTACATTGTCAGTGAGAGATTAGGAGCGGACGCAATTGTCTTTTAATTTTCTTTTTCTTTTTCTTTTTTTTTCAGCTAGAATGCATTTTGAAAGAGAGATAGAGAGAAAGCGCAGGAACCACGCTTGTCAAGGTCTTTCTGCTGCGCGGCAATTGCTCGACTTGAACTTTCGACGCGCTTTGAGAGTTTCGCGCGTTAGTGAAGTGTGTTGTTGGCGGAAGCATGGGCCAGAGCCTGCTCCTCTCGGCACGTTCGGCCGCTCGGCACAGGCCAAGTTTAATTTAGAGCTACAGCCTACTGCATACATCGGATTCATTTTCGATCTACATCCATTCTCTTAGATCTACCATCTACCAGAATCTTTTGAAGTCTCAGTGTGAGCGCGATATTGAAATTGATTGCAGAATCTCTATCGACGGAAACGACATATAGTAGTAGTGCAAACCCAATGATAATTACAACGACAAAGTAAGCAGATTGCCACCCAGGGGTACTCGAACTGGCGATGAAAATCAAAAACTCATGGACTGCGAACGCGCAGAACTAATTTGACAACGGAAGAGCCTCAAACAGCCGAAACGTCCCAATGAAAAGACAAGATGTCCAACACCAGAATCACATGAGATGAATCGTCAGAGCCTGCGCCAGGAAACGCCGGTGTCGAGGGTCATGCCTGTATGCACATCATCCGAAAACATGCATTCAACTTCATTACCTCGTCATCGTCATCATTATGGGGACAGACAAGAAATAAATAAAAGAAAGCTTCAGAAACTTGGCCGCTGAGCATCGAGCCAGTTGTTGAACTCTCCACCGGCCTCGGCGATGCTTGCATCTTCGGAAAGGTGTTCCCAGCCGTCACTTTGTTCCGAAAGGGACGCGATGCCGATCTGGTAAGCCGGCTCTGAAGGATAGGGCATCAGAGCGGTGACGGGGAGGAAGTAATCCCCATTTGGATCTTCCTGCCACATGTTGTACGGGGAGCTGCCGTAGACTTGGCTTCCAACAACGGAGTCCGAGGGGCCATTGCCGAACGACAGCAACCGGGGATCGACTTGACTGTCGTCAGATGGTCGAGGCGTGTGCGCGGTAGACGGAGGTTGCAACAAGTCGTGATGGGCGCCGCCGGGCAGACCAGCCAGGGCTGAAGAAGACGCGTCGTAGATGTCCTGCAGGCTCACCCGCTGGAATCGGACGTCTTCGACGTGCGAGCCGATGACGCTGGGATGAATGGACGGCTGCAGGTAATGGGCGTGCTCGGGAGCGGAGGTCAGGCCCGGTGCAGGCCGTCCGGGATTGGTCATCTGCCAGGACGAATGGTTGTAGCTTCCCGATGGCAACGAGGGGTCTTGGTCAAAGGGCGTAGACCCGCGGCTTCGATCGTAGAAGCTTTCGACGTCGGAACTCCTCGCCCTCTTCGAGATGAAGGACGACGAGGAGTCGAACTGATCGTCTGCGTCGTCAACGTCAGTGAGCCCGGGGTCATCGTCTCGATCCCGTTTCTTGTTAGGCGCAAACTTGTATTCGGGATGCGCCTTGGCATGGTTATCCCTCTCCAGGACGGCCAACTGTTCGTATTTGGCCCGGATGGCCGGAAGTTCCATTTTCCAGCTGTTGCCCGAAGCCTTGGAGACAACCTGATGGTTGTTCTTGCCAAAATAATCTTTAGTCCTGTCCTGAAAAGCCGAACGATAGAGCATGAATGAATTCATGGGTCTTGCGATTTTGCCTTTCTTCTTGGCGACCTCCCTGAGACGCTCTTCGATCGGTCGATTGACGTAGGCGTCCATGTCTCTGATAGGGATGTGCGTCAAGTGCTTGGTCACCTCGCTCAAGGGAGCGGTCAACTGGGGGAACGAGTCGGAGTCGCTCTCCTTCTTGGGCCTACGCCTGGTCCTGGGTTTGCGGATCACTCTAGGCTTACTCGAGCGAGCATTTTTCGTGTCATGAGATGGCCAGACAGGTGGCGTCGACTCTGATCTGCGTATCAAGGCCCCATTATCCGCGGTAGGTGCTGAAGTGCTGAGTTGATGGCCCTCAAACACCATCTGTCAGGAGTCAGTGCCCTTCGAGATGAGCCATTGCGTAAGAGGAAACTTACCGATTGGCGAACAGGTAGGACTCGCGGGAATTCACTGTCGGAGGCGCAATATGCAGGAGAGGAACCACGAGCCTGGAGATGTGAGCAATGGATTATATCAAAAAAAAAGGAAATAAAAAAGGGCGACTTACATACGACTGGGTGCCGGTATGCATCTCTGGGATTCCGAGACCCTCGTTGGGGCCGTACAGCGAATGTGGCATATCACAAGGTTTAATATCCGCATCTGATTTAATATGGGCTTCAGACATACGTTCTATGTCTGTAGATTGGGGAGGATGAGCGCGAGCGATTTCTGCACTTGCAGCCATCAAAGCCGATGCGAATGCTGTTGACTTGCGCTACGTAATTGAGGATGTTCAAAGGAGGTTTTCTCAGACGAAAGAGGAAGAAGAGAGATACAAGGATGAAGAAACGTTGAGCTGTGACAATCCTTCATAAAGGAAAGAAGGAGAGGAGTGTATTCAAGAGCGCGGCGGATGAATTGGGATATCCTTCACCCGTTGCAAGAAACGGGAGCAACAGCAAAAGGGGTATGATGGCAGAGGAGTAGAATACTTCCCAACCGCAGGGATGTCTTGGAGTAAAATGCTGAGTTGTTCTGGGACATTTGAGGACGTCAGAGGAGAATCTCAGACACTGCAACAACTCCCAAAAGAAGGGAACGGCAACGAACCCTTGTCTTGATATCTGCACAGTGAGACTCCACTACTACCCAATTGATTGGTAAAGTGGAACAGAAGAAGAGAAAAGAAAAACCAGGAGATAGAATGCCAATAAATGTCTTCAGGAATAGATAGATCGCCCTGGATTATGTGCCACACAATATACTCAGGGAGCACATCGGTCATGCTGTGGTTTTTGAGAACGAGAGGAAAGGGATATCACACTGTTTAAGGGTGATCTAGTTTGCAGACAGCCGTTCTAGATGCGGAAGATGTCCACGCTTGGTACAGCGGCTGAGACCTGATCCAAGAGACGAGTTTGGCGGCGGCGGTGTTAGCAATGGAGATACGAATTTGGCCCATTTTGGGAGATTCTTTGTCCCATACTGTTGGGTCCTTTATACAAGAACAGAAACCCCCCAAACACACTAGTCTTTTTTCCCACAGAAAGATGTCCCTTTGTGTCAAGCGGGTGGCTTGATGCCAAAAAAAATAAAAAAAATAAAGGGTGCATCTAGATTATACCCTTCTTTCTGAATGCGGCAGAAGTGGCTTCATAAGATTGTGCGATGTATTAAGCACTTGCTTTTGGGCGTCTCTTCCCTGGGGAGACCGTGGTAGAGAGGTCCAAAGCTCACACGCTTGTCGCACAAAACCCACAAGACAGGACGATCCCGCTCCCTTGCTTTCAAACGTCGTCCGTCATGTATGTACTGTACCAGTATGTACGTACAAGTAGGCTGTCGTTGAAGGCTCGGATAGAATTGCCTGGTCATCGCTGTCGATCAACCGACTGGACTGTCGTCTTGCTTTCGGCCACCAGTTCGCGAGCAGGGACAAACAGGCGAGACGATGTCACTTCCCCCTAACAGAATGATCGTCTAAAGGTCTGGACTGGCACCAGCGAAAGCCACTGATGCTGACCCACCAGCCACTAGTCCCATGGTAATAATGCCTGCAACGACGGGCTGGTTCTCGTGCCCTTGACCTTGGAAATTGAATTCTTAAAAAACCATTCTTGCTTGGCTGGTCAGTGATCACCGTGCTCTCCTCATGCTCTTTTTACTTTGCCTTACCCCAGAGTCTTGATCGATTAAGCTTCCTCTTGGACCGTGGAAATCGCATCTCGTGGATACTGAAAGGTTCCACTCCCCCCCAACGGGTATGAGCAGATCCCAACTCCGCCGAGACCGACTCGTTTTCCAAAATCCAAACGTCCAGGGAAATCGTATCGACTGGACATTTGTTTTTCTGCACGGTTTCTTTGCATGGACCGATCCCTATCCTGGGGCACTATTGGCCGGGTTGTTTGCTTCCGGTCAGCCGAGATACCTCCATCACAGTTATTGGAAGCAGTTCCTGCAAAGTACCTCACCTGTCACTTCCGCGTCTTGACAGGTTGACACTGACAGTCAATCATAATAATGGTCTGTGCCTCTCAAGTTATGCACATTTTTTTTTGCTTTTTACAACAAATCACCTCGATCAAGCCAATCATCCCGTGGCCAGCAAGGCTACGTGTACGGGATAGCTTTCTGAATGGACAGCCTTGGAATTTCGTACAGCACTCCCCCTACATCTCGCAGATTGCTATGTTCCACAACAGAGCTGCCCAGCAGTCCCCTAGTAGCCTAATCATAATCTATTATTGATCCAATATCATTTTTTATTGTATTTGGCAGATATATACGTATGTGTTCACCGGAAATGGTTTAACTGCTTGTCCCGCGCGGCTGCGCTTACCTTCTACTTGCTTTTTTTGCCTTTAGCGTATGTTTATTACTCTTTTCACGTCTCACTTTGTTCTCAAACCGTACCCTGCTTCTTTGAGCATCTTGCTTGACCACGGTTTCATCCGCCACTCTGACAAGGCTGCCGTGTGGCAGAGAAGGTTTTGTATCATGCATGGCCCATCCAGGCACATATGATGCATGTGGCCTTATTCCTTTTTGGCTTTGGTCTGCCAACATAACATTCATTTTTTGATTGGCGGAAACCGCCAGTCGATACAGTGACAGTCGTCGATCTACCAGTTTCTAGAGATTCTCTTCCAGTCGCACTGAATGGCCGCTGCAATGCTGGCTGACATTATCATAGCCATTGCAGTGAGGTCGCGATCGATACTCAGCTCGTGTCAGTGGTTAGATGCAACTCGACCCAGATCCTCACCGTTCCAGGTACACTACAAGAGTGTGCGGAATCAGTTCAAGCTATTATCGACCTGTTTTGTTTCAAAACCTGCATGCCAAGTTGCAAGATGACAATTGGCAGCAGGGATCGCGCACAGCCCCCTCTCCATCCTTCGATGGACTTTCTAGAAGATCGCCCGAGATGGATGCCAAGGACCACATTCACTGTTTCCGTTCATCGAGGACAATGAAAGGCCCCTGCACGCTCAGGACGCGACATGGGTGGTCTGCTGACTGGCAGCGACACGAGATGCCACGACCAGATTGGGTCTTTTACACTGGGATCTCCCCGGATCGAGATCTCGCATGTGTAACCCACTCTCCAGGGCTTGTCGTCCGTGGTTCCCATTGTCGTGGGAGTGTTTCATGTTGTCGAAAGTGTACGGGGCGCTGCCACTCAGAGCTGCTAGACTCAGAAATGCCTAATTATAAACTTTTCTTTCACCTTGTCTTTCAGCGATAGCCACAACGTCTGTGGGGAAACCACATGGCAAGAACGTACATGGGCGACTTGCTAGGTGGACGCATCTCGGCCCAGTGCGCAGCATCTTCTCTTAACACCTCGAGGGCCCTGGCGTCAGCCCAGCATTTGACGCGGCGCCGTTCGCATGCAAGGTTCCAAGTCTACTGGTCACCCTTCTCGAGATAAATGATTCTCGCAAGTCAGGAACCGGAAAGGCCAGACCTTCAGAACACCCCCTGGCCTGTGTGATGAGACCTTAGTGTTGATAAACTGACTCGGACTCCGGGCATGATACCGAAAGGATCACGCCTCTGCCATCTCATGGACGATCATGTGACATCAGAATCAACCAACAAGCACTGAAGGCAACCAGACGATTCCTTCCTTCTGACTACGTTTCTCAACGGGAATTGTCGAGTAAGGAGGGGCCGAGGTACGTTGAGAATAAGGACTCCATACTTCGCATGTCACTCCAACGAAGCACGAGTGGTAGACCGTGAGGGGCCAGAGCTCGTGGCTCACATTGATGGCATAATGGGTCAATAGAGACTCGGAGAGCTCCGAGGTCAAAACTCAAAAAATTTGCCTACAGTAAGTTAAACCAAGCATCCAGCCTGCTTGAACGTGCCAAAGAATACGGGCACTCTTCAGTTTTCTACGGCAACATGGGATGGAAGTCAAGCCGGTTTTTTCTGCGACATCTACCCCAGTCATCGCGACATGTAGCTCTTCAAATCCTAATCCGCGCCATCATGGAGTCACTCTGCGAGGACGAAACGTGGACTGACCCGAGCGATAGCATGGAGCTCTTTCGCATCCGTTCGCTTTTCTTGATGCACGTGGTGGCTGCATCATGCGCATCGCAGCCAAGCGGTCATGCAGTGAGCCTGTGCTTGAAACTCGTTCACCTCCACCAAAGTTTAGTTGCGGTAGACTTACGCCAGTAGACGGTGCCCAACTTCCGCTCACTTTGGTTGGTTTTGACTCTTTCTGGAGACCTCACAAGAGAATTGACCACGGACGGCCTGATGGGGTTGATCGTCCGATCCGTGCCGCGTGGGTCAAGAAAGCGACCTTTTCTGGACATCACGAAACGATTTTCAACAAGTGTGCCAGTATCTACTGGTGATTGTATCCCCGATTGGGAAACAGGCCATTGCAGCCTCAGGACAACTGTTCGAGAAACGGTAAACGGAGAGGAACGCACTGCGGCGTCCAAATACATACTCCTTAACTGAGAAAGTCGGTTCCAGAACTGCCGAATGACACTCACTTTCCCAGTCTACGTGTTACTCAGGCGGCTGGCACTGGCAGAGATGCGAAAAAAACATAATGCAAATGTCAACCTCTGCCATTTGGTCCAGGGCGCAACAGATTCGAAAAGTGACCAATATTGGCCAACACTGGATTAGCGATTTTACTCGTGGCGCTATTTGCACGCCACATCCCGAATCTTCTGGCTCTCCTTTTCGTATATTGGCCAGCCGCTCCTTTCCCATTCGTTATCAGACAGTTCGCCATCATGTACTACATCCTACACGAATTGAGGGAGAACAAAAATTTGGTCCCCGCAATTGAATGGTCGAGGGAGCATAGAGAAGCCAAGTCTGGACTTGGAACAGAGTATCGTCGTCCGAGACAACATGCGTATATTCGTCCGAGATACTTTCTGGGGCGTAGACCTGCCGGGTATCTGATATCACCAACATCACCTCCATGAGGTTAGTCGACCATCGATTGATGATCGTGCGCCACATACTCGATAATTCTTTTTTTTCCCAAGCACGTAATCTGCATTGACACAAGGGGGAATCGGGGAAGCGCAGTTCAATTCCGCGACCAGTACCAGGCTGCCCGTGCAGAGCTACCAACCGCACGATTTTGACTGCGCGGCGAAAGAAATGAGGGATCTGTCAGCTGTCAGGATCAGTATGTCCAAGGCGTCGGATGCGCATCAGCTGGCCATGCAGTATACATCAGCCCCATATCAACTGTCGGTGAGTATGAGGCAAACATATCAGGACTTGGTGAAGAATGCTTTTGACATTGGAGTCATGTCTAAGGGCCATGGGTGTCTGTCAGTCGAATTCGAGTCGAGCTCCGTGGAAAATGGGCCAATCATCTGCACCAAACTCGATCGACCAGAATGACCCAGGGGCCAGAATGGGATCCCATCTCATGGCGACGATTCTCTCCTAACAGAGCTAGACTATGTATCGGATAGGCTCTGCCATACTGGACCCTGGTGCACTTAGTACGACACTAAGTTGCGTCAGTCACAATCGGCACTTCGCCTGGCTGGCCTGTCATGTTCGAACTGCGACATCTGTGCGGAGTGTCTTTGCTCAATTGCAATTCGCTGCATCTCGGAGGGGACCCGCATTTCGATCTGGGATCTTCCTTGAACGCAGATGCACTTAGCTTGTCAATTCGACTTCCAAGTTCCAACACTGGACACCCTGTTCTTCCCCACTTGTTAAAGTTGTTATCGACTGTGGCTAGACATCAATGTCTTCCAACAGTACTTAACTTGTATCCTGTACAGAGTTCCGGAGTTCGGAGCTGGAGTTCATATCCGGTCCGGTGCCAGACGTCAAGATGTATCGAAGCTACTGTAGATAGTATGTATATGACAGGCGACTGAAGGGCTAGAAGGATCAGCGCTTACATATCGCTGACAGCTGATAGCCTGATAATAATTGACGTTGATCATCCCATCCCGTCTACGGAGTAACTCCATTCATCCACCGGAGTACTCCATTCATAACCCTTGCCCACGTCTCTACTTGTCGAACTCCTACAGAGAAAACAGTTCGTGCTTTGCCCACATTTTCCACGCGAAGACACATCCGGAGATGGAGCGCCAGATGGATAGCTGTACCGTAACTCCCTACCGTTGATCCATTCGTGATCTACCAATTATGTACCCAGATTAGCGCAGCTAACGAGGTAATCCGTTCTTCCCTCATTCCTCCTCGGTCGTTCTGACAGACGGGATCAATTGCCATCAATTGGGTGTGAGTTCAAATCCGCTGAATCTCGACTGACTGAATAGGTACCAAAGTGATCCCCCGTGTTGAGAAGAAGTGGATAAGATCGTCGACCTCAATCGATAGGTCCTTTTTTAGCGCCGCAAAATTTCTTATTCGACGAACTCGAAATTGGACCACAAAGTCCGTCTTTAATTACCAATGTCACCTGCCACTGACATGCAAGCATGTCCAGAAGTAGACATTCACAGACAATAATAGGTCCGACCTTGCACATCTGTCATGCCCCGCATGCCTTCTTTTCTTCTTCTCGAGCGTTTGCTTTTTACATTAAGAAACAACAGCAAACAATGGCGACAAGAATGATGAATCAAACTAAGCGGTGAGATTCGAAATCCAAGAAAGAAAAGGAAGAAGAAGAAAAATGGCAATTGTTCTACTCCGTCCGTACCGGTACATCCTGTCCTCCTTCCTGCACGATCATGCGCTCCCTCCTCCACGCCAAGCCGAAGCAAATACTGTACAGTACTTACTTACCAAAGCATCCAGTAATCGGTCGGGACCTGGTTTTATTTTAGGTAATTGATCCATGATTTCGTGCTCGAGACCTGCGAGGGGGTGCATGCAACCTGTCCATCCATGGATTTCCTCGACAAACATCCACGTTTGTCGATTCCACTTCTACTGTAAACTCGCTTGACGGGGTTTATGACGACGAGTCAGGAGACTAACCCTGCGCGGAAATTTCAACCGGGGCTCATCCTCGACGCTGAGAGACCAGACCTTAATCGACTCACTAGACTTTTTGTCGACTGTCAGTTTTTTTGGGGGTTGGAATGTACAGAGTACGGATTACGGAGTACCGGTGACCCCATTCCCGCCAGTGTCGATCTTGCTCCTGCTGTCAATCGCCCCCCGCTCTTTATAGGTAAGATTCATCAATCTATTTAATATTAAGATATCCTCCCTGATTGGATGATTAGATTAAGTAAAAATAGATAAACTAATAATAAGCTTGGCTTCTAATAGCTCTACGAGGTGTTCAAAAAGCATACTGTAATATATACTATAGGGAGATATTACCTCCTAATTCTAAATAATTATAGCAGTCATGCCACTATAGAATTTAAGCACTTCTATAAGACCTATTAAATTATTCCTCTCTATATACTACCTTATTTATTATATTATCTATAACCACTTAATGTCAGCTGCTTTGCACCTCTGTGTTATGAACCCATCCGTGCAACGCTAAGCACATGATCATGACGAGGCGGAATCAACAGACAGAACTGGACCAACCGAATCGGTCGAACTGACGGGGCAAGTCACGTGACATGGTATATTC
>JSYV01000940.1:0-60165 GCA_000787455.1 Evansstolkia leycettana | reverse complement strand
CGAACAGGCGACCTTTAGATTGCAGGCTGAAGTGGGCTTCAGTCTAACGCTCTCCCTAAACATTACTGTTAGTGGTGAAATTATTGATGGTCAAGATTTTGTTAACTAACCAACTGAGCTAAAGCCGCTGCTTGTGATGAATGGGCGTATCAGGAAGATCTGATGAAGGGGGAAACAAGGAGAAAGGAAGAAAGACGACAGACTGCTCCAGTCCGACGTATCCCCTTATTTCCAGCACTGAGGCAAATGGACTGGATGACTTCGACATGCAGTTGTATGATCCTGGTAAGCCAAAAATAATTGTTTATACGAATGGTGTCTTGGATTCTTTGCGGAAGGTGCGCAATGTACATATTCGGGAGGGCCGATTAACTCCGCCATGGATGAGAGACTGGCACTTTCAATTTGGGAGGTGATTTGTGCACAGCGGGTGGGCCATCGCCGCCTCTCAACCCTGACAATGGAGCCTAAGCGAGGTTCACACTTCGGCCCTCATGAGCTCAGTGGTTGACAGATAGGGTGAAGCATATGTCTCGATCGTTCCTTATCACTGCTCAGAACGGGTGGTGTGACGACAACATAGACATTATTGTCGAGGAGATCGGACGGCAACAAAGAGAGCGATGAAGCCAAGAGACAATTCAATGCCAGCATGATTGAGAAGTGGGGTCATGCTCTTAATGAGCATCTTTCACAGGTCTTTCAGAGAATATGGCCTCCTAATTCTGAGAATGGCGATTGGCGTTGCGATTGGGGCAGTTGGCCTTTGACGGTGGGATAGACTTGTTGGGGGTTCAGGATGAAAATCAACAGTCACTTGAAGAGTTCAGGTTACGAGTAGGTGGGCAGTATAATCTCTCCTCTAGCTCTTGCGGCTAAGGTGCAGAAATATTCCGGAGGCAGAATGGACAACTCCGCTAGAAGAAGAATCATTGTCTTCGTCTACTATAACCGCGCGGCTTTAGCTCAGTTGGGAGAGCGTTAGACTGAAGCCCACTTCAGCCTGCAATCTAAAGGTCGCCTGTTCGATCCAGGCAAGCCGCATTCTGTTTTTCCCTTTCTTTTTTCCTTGGTTCCCTCTTCATCGGGCACTATACGAGCCAAGCATCAATTCTCGCAGGGCGCATCCGTGTCTCTCGAGGATAGTCTGCACCAAAGGCACGCTCGTGGGGCCGTGGAGTTGTAAAGCTTTCAGAGGGTTAAGGTTTTCAACGAAAACTTGTGTTTCTGCAAGTCTGTCGCGGGCCCCGTCCGCTTCATCCCGCATCGGAAATTCAATCGCCAGGCTTTCCAGTGATCCGAATGCAGCCATCCGTGTGGCGTTCATTAGGACACTGAAATTGTGGCTTCTAATACAGCCGAACGCCAGGGCCTTCAGTTGGGAGAGATCGGTACGATGACTCCAGTCATCAAACCGTTTTTCTGTCATGGAAGTTGTTCGCGAGAAGGAGCGAGAAGTGTGATTTGCTTTCCGATCGTTATCGGCGAGCAGAGGAGGCAGACTCGGCCGTGTCAATGGAAGGCATCTTTCCTCGGATATTCAGCCGTCGCGCATGTGTGAGATAGTGTTTCCGGAGAGGATGATCTATCAACTCCGTTACCATGCGACAAAGCTGTTGTCCACTGCTGACTTTGACGTCGAGCTTTTGGTAAACAAATGGGACTGCAGCATGGTAGCAGCTCTTATTTGCCAAGGCGAAGGCATATACACTTTCAGGAGAGCTTTGCCAGATCTACAGCTCTTTGTTAGTATTATACACTCTTGAGGCGGGGTTGCTTCAGAATTGAAATCGAAGGGAGATGTTAACATACGAAACCACATATGTGGTGTAGGATTTCTGATGGCGAGCGATCCATAGGGTGATTTAATTTGTGAAATAAATCGCTCTAACAGAGGAATAAGATGGTGTTTCGACAGTGTTAGATTGTTTGAGGAGAAAAGAAGGAGAAAGAAGAGTGTTCGGGACCTTATATATGTATCAAGAGAGTGATCCCTGTTATGGCACCTACACTGCTGAAACATCGAAACGGGATTGGGTGATAAAGTTAGACTATCGTACTGGACAGCTCGGAAGCCAGATACTTCTCTGATGAAGACTTTTCCTATCCAGTTATTTCTCTTTGAGCCGACAATTGTTCCATTCTACATCGTAAGTAACCTAGAGTATATTAGAAGTATCTCACCATAAACGCCAGTAATGTTACCAACGGAAAAGATATTATTCTCGCATTAGAATTAGCTGAAGATCAATCAGCTCTATAAGTGCGAATATTGGGCTTGTGATATAGTACTGCCACATTTCTAATATCCTTCCCTACTCCGTCCTGGCATTATGTATCCATATAACCAAACATAGCGGAATATGTATCACGTAGCCAAATAAGGAAGCGATGAAATCCTCGAAATTACCATCGTCCCAACCTCCGACCTTGCCGTAGGGAAGATGATCCTCCTTATTATCCTTGCTCGTCCAAGTTTTATCCCCAGCAGTTACGTGCACAATCCAGCCCTGCCAGTTAATCGTCGTCGGCGGTGGGAGAAGACGCTCAACGCGCTTTTCAATCATATCATCCTCAGGGTCTTCGTCCCGTTCCATGCGGTGCTTGTCTCCCCAGGATCTAAGGAAACGCACTAGAGAGGATAGGGCAGCGAAGTCTTCTCTTTCGGCACGGATACTACGCCATTCCAATGCGTGTGGAAGATATTCGAGGACAGAAGGCTTCTAGCTCCGTCGGTGGTGTTCAGCTGAGCGAATACGGAGTCTCTATTCGAAGCTGAGGCTTCCAGGATATGCACATTGCAAGTTCCCTTCTTGTACGAGGGCGCGGAAGTATGAGTTACGATAGCAGTGTTGGTGCTAATGATGGTGCTAGTGCCGGCAAAGATAGTCACAGGCGCGGGTAGATCGTGTCTGATGGTCAAAATTCGTCTTTAGTTTGAAAATACTAAATGCCACAAAACTTCAAACCTATATTTCTCTATGAATATAGATTCTACCCCATTTTTATATAGTAAAATATAAAGTCGATTAGCTAGAGTTTTATATTAGAGATATATAGTAATGCTATACCTTTTTTTCTAAGGAAAAATGTGAAATAAGAAGAAATTTATGGATTTTATTCTTCACAAAGGAATTTAGATTATCATGAAGCAAAGCGGACACTACAAGTTCTGTCGAGTGTCGCTGGAGAATTGTTTCGAGTACTATAAAGTTGCCCGTTGAGAACAGGCAAGATCCCTCGAGAGTATGAGCGGGATCAACATGCTGAGAGGTGGTGACTTGGACATGTTTCTACAAGCGTTCCGTCAATTGCCCATTTTGCGTGAGAATTGCTTCTGGTCTGGGCTGATTTGAACATCTCGCTCGTATGTCACCTCGCAGTCGGTTCGAAGATATGCCTCGGACGTTCAGCAATCTGCTATAATAGATGCAACAGCTCGGGCTGGTCCTCGATGTTGAAGTGTTGGTCAGCAACAAAGTGGACGGAAATTTGTCCGACGGGGCTTCATCGAATTCGAAGCTTGTGTTTTTCCTTTATAGAAGCATGAATCACGACTCGGACTTCTCGCCGTCCGCGTCTGACTCTGCAACACGTTTCCTGAAATGCCCTTGCATCCAGCACCGGTACATCTTCAGCTTACGCTGCCGATTGACGACCAACCGCCTGTCGATACCAAGGTTCAGGATCTCGAAAACGCCATCGCCCTCCGCCTCCTGAATGGACTCAGCACCAGCCTCTCCATAGTCAGGCTTGGTATCTTGGTCCGATTTCTCACTGATCCGGATCCCCTTCTCCGGCGTCCACTTGCTCCACATGTACTCCAGTTCGCTTTTATCGAAAAAGTACACCCGGGTCCCGTCACCGCGAACGTAGAAATTCTCCGCCATATACCGGTGCTTCTTGAACCGGACCTGCGCAAGGTCTCCTCGTCCATAATCGCGGAACAAGACCTGGCCGCCAGGCTTCAAGACGCGGTAAATGTTGCGAAGAGCACTGTTCCATTGATTGGGCGCCAGCGCCGAGAAGATGAAAATGAGAATGACAACGTCCACCGACCCCTCGGTCAGACCCGGAGGCAACGATCCGTCTTGTTCTCCTTCTTTCTCTTCAGCCGTCACATCCCACACATCCGCCGTAATATACTTGGGATCATAATGCTCGCTCTCCCGCATAACCTTCACGGCGATCTTTGAAAAATCGCACGCGTGAATCTTCAACTCCTCATTCTCATTATTCATCAATAACGGGAACGCCGTGTTCCCAGCGCCCGCGCCGACTTCGAGAACGACTTTCTTCCCCGCCCCCTTCTGGGTCACCTCCGCCAACACTGGAAACTCCTGACGCAGCCATTTGCGGTTCTTGAAGAAATTCGCCGTGTTGTTCTTGTAGAATAGGTTCCACCATTTGGCCGGGTCGGAGTTGAAGCGGTGGCGGTCAAAGTCGGAGACGGGAGCTTCGCGCTGCTTTGCGTACTGCACTTCGGCGTAGGCTTTGTACTCGTCGTCTGGCTCGACGTGGTCCCAGGCGTTGAATTCGAAGACATCATCGCCTTCTTCTAGATAGCGAGATCCGAATTGGAAAGGATCAGACCGCTTGAGGTTGTTGGAGGGATCGTGAGAGCGGCACGGGGGGACGTGAGGCGGTTCGACTATTTGTGCGACTTCTGCGATATCTGTGACGGCGGACTCGAGGGGCACAGGCGACATTGTGATAATATTAAGACCGAGGGGTCCCCTTGAGAACAGATATAGCGAAATACAGAAAAGAGTGTGGTGAAGAGGTGGTCTATACAAGAGGAGCGGATCGAGCAAATTCGACCCTGAGGCAGAAAAAAGGGAAAAGTCGCTGTAATTTTGACGGTAATCCGAATACATAGGGCGCTATCTTATCGGCCAGAATGTGGGTGCCTGAGGGCCTGTGGCTCCTCTTCCAAGGTTTGTTCCTCGAGAACCGCTATTCTTCCCATCTGGCCTCATCGTTTACCTTTGTCTCTTGTTCTTCTACACATATATGAGTCTGCCTCTGCTCAGATTTACCTCCTGGGCTTTGAATGCAATCATGGTCCTCTAATGTGCCAGGTGGTCTTCTTCGCTTCCAGCTAGTCCCTCTTAACTGCGGACTGGCCGGGACACTGCGTCGAGGCTGAGCAAGAAGCCATCGTCCGGGCAGACCGGGCGATTCCAGCTTGACCAGGACCGCCCATTCTTCACATTTTGTTCTTCTCATCTAGATCAATCTCAATCTCCATATTTCAATAGATCTGTTAGAACATTTATTTTCAACTGACCATTACTCGGCTTTTCATCACATTAGAAGCGCCGAACCAGTCGTCAATCATGTCGTTCCTCTGCGGCTGCTTTACCAGCACCGCGAAAAGCCCCAAATCATCCCTACGCCCCCCGCGAGAGATGATCCAAGAATCCAATGCTCAAGGAATGAGACATCTCCCAGATCACCGCATCAATGATCAGTCCGACATGGACGCGCACGGCGGAGACGGCTACTCCCCCGTCGTCCCTTTGCCCCGGTACACCCCGCATCCCATAAGCATCCACGAGAAAACACTCGAAGCTCACATGCGCGATCCCCCAATCTCGTCCTCATCGTATGGGTATCCGGCAGACGAGAAACACACCTACGATTTTGAAGAACCCTCCGCCAACAGCGACAACAATAACAACAACGAGGAAGTCACCTCGGACGTCTCCTCAGCCATCTCGTTTCCCAGCAGTTACGGGAATACCTCAACGGCTACCCGGGAGACTCCTCCGCCGCCGTACTCACCGCCGCAGCTATCTCCGGCACCGTCGAGGGCAATGTCCATCTCTGAGTCCTCGGTGATGGGCATGGTGGTGAGTCCGCCGCCAATGGCTCATATTCCGCAGTCACGGCCGCTCAGTTATCGGCCCGATGTGCCGTTTTCGAGGAATCCGACTTTCGGGCTGGAAAGGTTGAGTATCGATGAGCAGGTTAATAATGCTCTTCGTGCTGGTACTCGACAGCGACGGTTCTCGTGGGAGAGTCGATGATTTGATGATGCCACTTTTTCAAGATTAATGACCCTTTTTATTTTTCATGACCTCTCTTTTTTGGCACTTGAGCATTGTTATTGATTGTCAATGTTGTTATCTAGAGTCGCTCTGCATATATTCAACTGTTTACGACGTTTCGATCATGGTTCAATTTTATTGGGAGCTGGGTTGGGTTATATCTGGTCATGAGCTCTCCTGGAATGAGAGCATCCATTTGATACCTATTGTCTTTTGATGTCTTGTTTGGGATTTATCAGGCTATTTTGGAGGACTCGACATACTCATGGGCGTAATATTTTGCCGGTTCACAAGGGCTGTCCATGAAGAAATGTTTGACTGCAAATACACATCAGTTTCCTCGGAAGGTCACTGCTATAATACAGTCAACTTAGATAAATTATACAGGTTCCTTACGAATTGGACTGCAATTCTGTGCCTATGAGAACGGCGTATAGCTCTTTTGCAACCCCGGAACTTTTCCCCATCCCGATATCGAACATCAAGCAGTTGGACCCTCAGGCAAATGTATCCCTCCCACTGCAAACTCCACGCAGTGAAACCCTTATAGATATGCTACAAGACAGTCGAACAGTCTAAACCAACCCTATTAAATCCGCACAAGACGCCAAGATCGCCTCCTCCTGCACATGCCTCAGCAAATACCGACACGCCCGCGCCGGAAACTCCAACAACTTCAACACTCTCACATTCTCGCTATTCTCCAAAAACATACAAATCGCCATACACTCGGACCTCACCCTCGCATCTATCCACCACACCCTGATCTCGCACATGAGCGCCAACCACCACGCCAGAATCACCAGCGCGGGCGGGTCCTTCTTGTGCAGCATCTCGAAGTATTCCGGCAACAACCTTCCCATGAACGTCGTATACTTTGGAAAGCTCCTGACATCGCGCTCGAGGGTCAGTAGCGGCGAAAGCATGCGCAAAGGCCACATGTAGGGATTAGTTTCTTCGGTGGTGGAGTCGTCGATGCCGCATAGGTCGGCCAGTTCTGGATGCAAGCCTACTCGGCCTGATCGGTGGTCGTCAAAGATGATGATGTCATCATCGCGGGATTCCATGAAGACATCGAACCACATACTGCGGGGAAGCCAGCAGTGCGGGACGAGTCCGAGGAGATGGCGCAGGCCGCCCTGGAGCATGAGCCAGTTCAGGGCGGTGGGGTCGGAAGAAAACCCACGAGTCCCGCGGGTTGTACTCTTCCAGGGTGAAGGAGTGGACGGTCATGAGAAGACAGGCGGAGAAGAGGGCGTCCATGTTGTGTGGGCCGACGGGCCCGGAAGAGCAGCTGAGCTCCTTCGAGTACTGGCTGATGGCTTGTTGCCAATGATAGGCTTCTGCGAGCTTGTAGGGGGAGTTGTCTGGGGAGACGCGACAGAGATGGGTGGTAGCGACGGCGATGATGGTGTGCATGAGATAAGGTGTCTACCCAAGATTGTCAGCTGGGGATTGTTGCTGTTGTAAGATGGTTACCACTTACATTGAAAGCCAATTGAATCATCTTCCCCTTCATCACCGCCTGAGTGGATTCCGTACCGACGGTATGCAAGGTGGAATTGTAGAAATGATGAAGAGCAGCAATATCAGCGGATTTGTTGCCATTGGCTGACGCAGAGGGTTTGAATGAAACCAGTTCATTGATCTTCTCTGCAACGGTGAGCAACGACATGGAATAACCCGCAGAATCTGGCGCAGCCAATTGAGGGAATCTCTCGATAAACTGGGAGATTATTCCCTTCTGGTGACTCTGGACGGGACCATAGGCGCAGTCGATGCAATGTCTCTGGCATTTGACACAGTGGGGTTTGGTCTCGTCACACTATATGATAGGCCAATTAGCTATACCTTCTCTGAGGAAGATGTATATAACCAAACGCTAATTTTCAGATTTCGTAGCCCGAATAGAATTAAACATAGAAGTACGCCAAAACTTATAGAAAGACGCACCTTGACTCGCCTCCTCTTACAATTCAAGCACCCAGAGCGGGACTTCCGATGCGGCCGGCGAGCATGATAGACACGCTCCGTTGGCTCCTCCGTATTCACTTCACGATTCCTCAGAACCAACGCATTTTGTCTTCGGGACTCTTGGTAATTCGGTACTCGAAATAGACTCTTCTGGCCCTGCAAGGACGGCGGAGGCGCTGGCCGATGAGGAGCATCCACTTCCTGGATACTGGCGTTTTGAGGACTTGAAAATGGATATTGCGCTGGTGTCAGCAGCATGATCGGTATGAGGAATACAGTTCAATGCACCGAGACCGTGACTAGAGCTCCAGGACAAAGGACGGCAGCATCTGATGACAGACGACACTGGAAAGCTATCCATTATATGGAGACTCCAGAAAGCTTGAGATACCAGGCAAGGCCTCTGGGGCGATGCAGAGCATAGGTACCGCATGGATGCCTCAAACTCGAAGACGAAGGCAAGACTCAACGGACGAGGGTGTCCACCTGATTGAGCGCGGTGACTTCACATGGCTCCACGGTCCAAATAGCTGTGCAGAGTTGTTGTTGGAGATGAGAAAGGGATCCAGAGAGGCTCAGCCCTGCGACAATATCGGAGTCATACTGAACAACCAACTTGGAAGCAATACGAGCTTATCGCTGCACTAGGCTCAAGATGGCAACTCTCGCATTCGCTTAAAGCATTGCCCCAGAACTAGATTGCCGGAATAGTGCTCTGGAGGAAGTCAAGCTAGAAAATATTGGTTTAAGCATGAGTGCTGGATACGGGATTGCTCAGCCACTGCTGCAGTTGTTCTCTGGATTCAAATGATAGAGTTGGTTGCAATGAAAGGGTGATTTTATGACAGTTGAAATAAACGAAACCAAGATAATGCCAGATGATCTAAGCACTCCATATCGATTGAAGTCAAGAAGAATAGGAGAAGAAGCTGAATGTCAGCAACTTTCTCTGGTATCTCTCTCAGCGATGACTGTTGCCAAGCTAGCTGGCGTCCTTATGAATGCCTACAACGATAATAGAGCATTCTTCGAAAAGGATATCAATTCCTCATGAATCAAAGCAACGTACTCCGTAATTCAAACACCAAACCCCAGAAGAATCACACCTGTTCTTCAGTAAGAGACAGCCTTTTGTTTAGTTTCGAACACCCTTTCCCCCTTAGCCAATCTTAGCATTCGAGAAGTCCATCTCCGGATGCTGCTCCTGGAACTTCTTCAAAATGTCCATCTTCCGCTGCTCATCACTCGTCAACCCTCCCATCTCCTTCTGCCGCTGATCATACATCATCTTCTCGACCATCGCTCTCGTCTCGCCGTCCAAATCGCTCAACTTGGAGTTCTCCGGCGTGATCTTCGTGACGTCGATTTTGGGAGCAGAAGTCACCACGTGCGGCCACCACTCCATCTTATTCACTTTGTCGAGGTGGACGGAGACTTCTTTTCCGGGCGGGTGGGACGTGGTTTCAAGGGTCCACGAGGATTCGTCGACGATGATGGGGTGAGGAAAATCGCCCTGTATTCAACGAAAACAAACATAATTAGCATTCTATTGCATACAGGCCTTTTTGGCAAATTATTGTGCTGCGTACCTCAACGATAGGTTCCTGTCCCTTGATGGCAACTTTGATCTTCGTCCTCGTCAATACGACATCCAGATCCCTCCCTTTGATATTTGCTGGAACGGGCACAGTGACGTCCACGTCGCGGATGGTCTGGGTCCATTTGTAGGGTAGCGCGGCCTGCTCTGCGTCTTCCTTTGCCTTGCGCTCTTTTTCCTCGCGCTCGCGGTCGGCGAGTTCCTTGGGTGTGGGGCCTTGATCGATATCTTCGGCGGATGACATCGTAGATAACTATGCTATTGCGTTCTGGAGTCGAGGTCCTGTCAGGATGGCGAGATCGCGTGGTACGGTAGAGCGGAGCGGAGGTCGCTTGAGGGTGCTAATATTGCGCTGCCTCGAATTCCGGTACGGCAGCAGATATTTGGGTGCAATTAAGACTGAACGGTGTCGGGTTCCTTCGACAGAGCGAAAGGATATGAAAGAGTAAAAGTTGAGTTCTGCTGAACTGCAGGCGAGAAGCTTTCCCAGTGGTCCAGAGCTTCGAGCAGCTTCTGTGGTGAGCTTCTTCTGTTTGGCGGGGCCTTTCCGCGGGGCGCGTTTAATATGAAGGATTTGAACCTGTAGTCTTGGACGGAGTATTCTCCTTTTTTGATACGCAGCAAATCGATGTATCCGGGAAAAGTCCATTGATTTTGTTCCTTGTAAATCTTCTTTGAATGTAAAGTATGGTCTGTTACACTGTGAATCGAATTGAATATGCCCGAATGTCCCCAGATGGCTTCCGTTTACCTCCATCATAATCCCACATTGGCCGTGTCCCATAAAACAGATTGATGACAAATCGGAGAAACACAAATTGAAGAAGAACTTGCAAATATCACGTCTAACAGATTGCTTGGAACCCGCAAGCAGGTAGTCGAGAGCTGTAACTTGCCATGCTACCTGCGCATGGCAGCACCCCCATAAACTCCGACACGAATTCATGCTGGACGAGTGTCCCTTGAATTGGAATAAACGCCGGATCGTGATGACATAACAATGAATACCTGGCGAACGTAAACAAGTAGAAAGTAACGCTGACAAAGATGCTCGGTTGTTCAGTCATGTAGACGGTAAAGAAGACCATGCAATCCCCAGGAAACCGGCTCTTGAACGAGGTCAAAGACTGTGATTGCCATCCTCGTCTCCGAGGCTTTCGGTAAGCTGCAATCCAGCCACGACGTCGTGTGCAGAGGCCTGGTCCTGGGGCTCTGCCATCTGAGCTGCCTCTGCAAATTCATTCGGATCAAGCTGGTCGAAGAATTGGCCCGCTAATTCAGCAACTTCATTCGCCAGCTTCCGCTCGAGAATACCCTGAAGCACCTCCATGTCTTCCTTCCACTTTCGCTCCCGTTTCGCCTTCTCTTCCTCAACTCGCCGACAAGTTCCATCGCGCTCGCGCAGTTTGGCACAATTGGGACAGAGATAATTAACTTCACAGTAAGAGCAGTCGCAAGGAGGGTTTTCGTGGACACAGTCCTGGCACACGTACACGGAGCACGACGTGCATTCTCGGAGTTCGCCCGGGCATCTCTGACGCTGATCTCCAACGGCGCGGTATTGAGGACAAAAGAAGGATTGACAGCCCTGCCATTTTGGCGTCTCAAATGCAGAGTCAAAGTAAAAAGAGGAAGGGGAGGAGGATCTGGAATGGTTGGAATTGGTCATTGAGAAGGTGTGCGAATCGCGTCGGGGAGGCAAGGCTCGCGCGACGGGTTCGCCAGGTTGCGGCAACAGAGGAGGATTCATGTCGATCAGGCCATTCGCCGGGTGGTCCTCCGTGAAGCTGCTCGCTGCAGAATCCTGCCTTTGTGGGCGGTACGGCAGCCCAAACCCAGACATGGAATCCGCATGGGCCATATCGGGAGCCACCATAGGCCCGGTCATGGCCTGTGGATTGGAGCCAGATCGACTTTGAATGGCCATCTTTTCCAGTGCAAGATCTCTGTAGCCGCAGATCCGCAGCCGAAGACCGCGCAGATCATGTTCAATGCACAATGGTTTCGAGCAGCTCTTGCAATGAACCTTCCACTGGGGAGAATCGTAGCATTCCTGGCACAAGTTTCGTGGACAGGTCGAGACTTGACGATTTGGCGGGCCGAGCAGCCACTTCATCATGGCGATGTGTCCGGTTTCGAGAGAATAATCGGGTTTCTTGGGGTCACCGTACGCATATTTGGGAAAGGTCTTGCTCCATTCGTTGGTCGAGTATTCCAGATCTTCCCAGCCTTGTCCGCGCGGAAGAGGCACAGCTCGTACGATGTCAACATCTCGCGTTGCAGTCCCAATACTAATCCCACCTCCTCCAGAGAAGATAGGTTCCGTGCAGCACCAATGGAATTTGAGATTAGGATATTGAGGAGGAATGACGTTAAACGGGAGGTTAGCCATGTTCTCTGCGACTTCCCCCGGAGGATCTTGCATGAGACAAGGAGAGGTGGTAGCGCCCGGCGCCCACCAAAACGTCTTCGCAGGCTCTCCCGATGAAGGATCTGGCTGGACCCGCAGGAATGGTCGGTCATAAGCACAACTTGCGCAAAGGATCTTGCGACATCCCACGCAATGCATGAGTATGCTGCATTGTTCACATCTTTCCGGAATCTCTTCGAAGCAATTGTCGCAGCGGATGTTCTGGACGAATTGTGTGTGACTTCGCCGTAGATGAGCAGGCGTCATTTTGCCCTCCCCGAAATCTCTTCCTTCCCCTGTGCCCAGGGGTTCGCCGTAGCATCCAGTTTCGTCGTGTTCCCACAACTTTCCGTCCCGCCTGGGTGGGCGATTTGCCTGGTCCACAGGCCCTATCCAGTTCTTAGACCTCCACAGCCGATCAAAGACGACCCAGGCTTCCGGCGATCCTTGCGGAACTCGCATGGAGACGTAACCTCTTCGTCTGAAGCATCGGCCCGCGGGAGTAGCGCACCAAGCCGTGTCCGTCCAGATCCCCAGCTTGTGGCAGAGATTCACCAGCTCGTGCGTCGGTTCGGAATCGGAGTCCTTGCGAAGCAAAGAAGATGACAGATAGGGTCTTCGTCGATGATGACGGCATCGATACGTGTAAAGGCTCTTGAGCGCGAGACGCTTTGTGGCGGGAGAACTGCCGATATTCCTTTCCATATCCACATCGTATTGAAGGCCAAACATTGTCAGGTACGGGATGATGTGATATTTCAAAGAGACATTCTTGCACCCGCGCACGGAGAGGTGCTCCAGTGTCTCCCGTCGCGAATGCAAGACTGTCGAGATGAGGATCTGTCCAGACACAGCTGTATTATCCAGCTCCAGACTCTTCAGGCAAGGACTCAGCGGAATAACCACGGTCATCAGCAGCTGATCGAGCGCGTAGGGTCGCGACTGGCGCGGCGTCACTGGACCTGTCACGCCGGGGATGACGACTCGGGGCTGAGGTTGAGAGCCCGATGGGTAGGATAGGCGGAATGATAGGTACTTCCATGCTGTTGGATATGCTCTGAGGAAGGTACGGAGGTAGTCGGAGGTATGGTAGAGCTTGAGAATGGTATCGGTCGGGCTCTGAAGCAAGAGGGATTCGAGGATCGGAGCATGCGTGGTAATGACTCTCTCGAACGTCGAAAGAGCTCGCTGGACCGGAACGACTGAATGTTCCAGCGCTGTCTCAATCTGAGCTTGGCCCTCATCATTTGTGTCGGCCATGTCGCCAGGATACTCCTCGTCCATCATTGAATTGTAGTCATTAGATATGACGGCGCTCCGCCGTTGCGACTAAAGGGTACGTAAATCGCGAGTACGTCAGCAGGAGATGGAGAGTGGATGGGCGCATCATACGCAGTATTGGAGACGTGCGTAGAAGGGAGAGGTGTACCCGACAACAGCCAGCGTGTCAGGCCATTAGAAAAGAGGGGCGATACTTAGGTAATGACAGCAACACAAGGGTCAGACGACAAGAAAAGGATCGATGTGCTGCTGTTTTCTGACAATTCACAATCGAGCTTTGTCCTGGGGATAAAGATCACCCTTCGGGCAACCCTAAATTAGAGCCTTAAAGATCAGGCCAGGCCAGCCCATTCCCTCATGTGAGAGACCCTTGTCCAGTGAAAAGGCACCTTACACAATGAGCCAGCTGGAAATGTACATGGTTTGTTACTGTCAGGAAATACAACAAACTATTAATTGAGGATAGTTTCTGTATTTTATGAATTATCAAATGTCTGATCTTCAATTAACCTTTTATGGGTGGGATAGTCAGGAAAATAAATAGTTCACGTGAGCCATCTAGTGTCGCTCTATTGAATCCCCCACAGTGTATCCCCTTGCAATGCCCTTGCGTCCTTCCACCACTAGAGTGCTGTCAATCGCATCATCTTCTTCATACCGGATGTCGAAATCACTGCCGAGTCCCTTCCAAGTCCGCTGCGAGCGTAGAAACTCCGCACCGGGCGATAGCGTCCCTCCAATCATGGCCAAATCGCCCTTGGCCCGTTTTGCCAGTGCCCTGGCAGCAGACGGTCCATCAGTGGATACTGCATTAGCTTGAGACCGCGGGGCAGAATCCCGCATCGGACGTGAATTCGACACATACCGACCGGTCCGAAGGTCGAATTCCGGCGGTGCAGATTCGGGCTCCGACATATATTCTTCGTCGTTGCCAGTTGCGTCCTTCGACTGGTCCGCATCCTTGCCAGCTTCGGCCTGCGCAGTATCCAGAACCGTTTGGAAGTCACTCTGCCATGCTCCAGTCCAAACCCGCTCGGAATCTCCCTTGAGCGCCAACTCAAGCTCGAAAGGAGTGATGACGGGCTTCCAAAAGTCTTTGCTGTCGACGAGCGAGCTTTCCCAGCAACCGATAACCACCCACCCGCCGATCTCGCTGAAATTAGCCACTTTTGCTGCGTTGAGCTTTCCGACTACAAACATGTAGCTCTTCTTGCCCGCAGCCGCAATCTGCTCCTTCACATGGTCAACGATGTGCAGATAATTCTTCACACTGAGTGTATTGATTAGGATCCCAAAGATAGGGACGGTGCTGAGGCGTGTCAAGATGGCATATCGGCGCCGGAGAGCAGACGCTGTGGAAGCTTGTAACGGTTTTATATCCTCGCTATTCGGGTCATCAGTGGGGTAAATATGAATAGCGGCAACCCGCGAAGCGAGGGTCAGGAGAAGGGCGGTAGGTGGATCGGAGATATGGAACAGCTGCCATTCGGACAGCGACTCTGGAGCCTGGCGCACCGAGTCCGGAACCGTTCGATTGGGTATAGCAGAGGACGGATCGTGGACCAGCGACGTTGCGAAGAGATTCGTGTATCCTTCGTTCGCCAGATGAGCGTGCACTTCAGAGACATGGTCGCAATAGGTGACGTCCGCAGCAATTATCACTTTCATGGTTGGGTCCGGGTAGGTAGCTTTGAATGCCCTCACCAAGGGCTCTAGCTTCAATTCCTTGTGAGTGAATACATATATAACTGGCAATCTCGCTGTAGGGGACAAGCAAGACCGTCCGTAGTGCACCACAACATCGGCATTCACGTGTTCCGCGGCCACTTCGTCCACGCAACATGTTCCATAAGACGTATCTGCAAGAATATATAACCTAGGCGACTGCTCTGATTTATCCTCGACACTCAGACCGGCCACGTCGGTGGCCAAATCGTCCGATTTGGCGGTTTCGTCGGTCCCATGGCAGTGATTGCTGGCAGTGGTTGTGGTAGGTACATCTTCTCTCTGAAGACCCCGACTGAGTAGTTGGAAAACTCGCGGGGCATCAGGGAGCATCTCATCCGGAAACTGAAGAGCAATGCGCTTGTATCTCGCCTGCCGAATCTCTTTCAAGGTGCGCTCAATATCGTACGTGATGGATAGCTCCTCGTCCGACAGTGTGTGATTCGCATCTTTCGAAGCGACCGGATCCGTGGATTCGAGAATCCGAGTATCCGGAGTCGATAAGACTGGAGCTGCAGCCATTTCAGTTGCCATCTTGACGGTATATAGGGGACTGCAGCGAATTATATCGCTGGCAGAAAGGCAGGAGAATGTTGTTCTCTGTGCAGCCGTGGGGTTTGTAATGATGGAAATTTTTCATGTAGGAAATCTGCTTATCAACCCCACTAATTATCCCCGCCATCGGCTACGGCCAGTAACGGAAAGATGCTAATCGATCAACGCCTCTACTGTTTACGTTGCAATAATCCCGTATGGATGCATGGCAGTCTACAATATTCTCAGAAAGCACTGGTCATTTGTTAGGTTGAGAATATTTGATCGTGACTGTTCACTGTCGAACTATTTACAAATCCGCGCGCGCTGGCTCTCCAGCCCACACTCTCCGGATCAACTCGCGGATCGGTGCCCGCTCAATCTCCCTTGGGTTCCAATACGGATTGCTCACAGCAATATCTGCGGCTTTATCAATATCCTCCTCCTTCATACCGAATTCCTTCAAGCCACGCTTAACCTTGAGCTTCGACAGAAGGACATTCAGCCCGTGAATGGCGTCGCCATTGCTCTCGGGTAACACCTCTGCCAATTTCTTCATGGCTTCGGGGATCTTCGGGGCATTGTAGGAGATCGCATGAGGGAGCACAGCCGTGTGCGTCTCCGCGTGTGGGAGATTGAAGCTCCCACCGAGCGTATGGCACAGCTTGTGATGGATGGACATGCCGACGCTACCCAAGCAGGTTCCGCAAAGCCAGGCTCCGTAGAGAGCCTTTGATCTAGCGGATTGGGAGGTAGGATTCTCGACTATTTCTGGGAGAGCAGATGCTAGAGCACGGGTTCCCTCGAGGGCCATCATGTTGATGATGGGATTCGTGTTGCGAGCGTAGAGTGCCTCGACTATAACGCCAGTAATTGGTCAGTTCACCTGATAGGCGTGCTAGGAATGGCGGAGTGGCAGAGATCTGAACAACTAACCCGCATGAGCAATGGCATTGACACCGCTCGTCGCACTCATGGCCGCGGGCAGAGTCATAGTCAGGTCCACATCGTAAATAACAGTTCCCGGCAAGATCTTGGGATCGGTGCGTGTCTTCTTGATTCCATCGGCCGTCTCTCCAAGGATGGGAGTCATCTCGCTGCCCGCATAGGTCGTCGGAATACAGATGTGTGGCAGCCTGGTACGGATGCTGATCGCCTTGCCTAAGCCAATCGTACTTCCACCTCCAATGGAGATGACCGAGTCTGCACCCTGTGCCTTCGCATACTCCAATGCCTTATCCGTGACATGGGTAGGCGTGTGCATGGTCGCCTCCGTGAAAATGCCAGCAACCTTGCCCTTCAGCACCTCCTTGACCTTCTCCGCGTGGCTAACCTGCTGCGGCGTCGAGAGCACCAGTGGGGCGCTCAAGTTGAGGCGCGTGATCTCATCGGGGAGCTTCTGAAGGGTGCCGCTGCCGAAAACGACTCGTCCGGGATTGGGATTATACTCGAAAGCGTCCATTCTCAATTTAATGTACGTCGATCGATTGTGTAGAGTCAACTGGATCGAGATCGAGGAATTGATAGAAGTGAACGATTGCACCGATGAGAGGCCATGATGCGAGTTATAATCAGAGCTGATGAAATATTGCTCCCCACACCCCACCAACTCTTGGGGCTGTTTAGGCCTCGAACTCATTCATCAATTGGAGCTTTTAGGGGTTTGGCCGGATATCTCTGCCATGGGTCGTTGTTGCGGATTTGCGGGACCATCTCAAGCGGTCTCCTTTTCGGCAATTGTATAGAAAGAGATTCCCGTACGGATAAGAGATAGATCCGAGACAACGTCTCATGGGAAACACATTGGACGCCTAAATATAATATATATGATCCTCTCCAAATAACTCGTGGGATGGCAGTCCAAGAATTGCATCCGCTGTTTAATCCGTTAAAACGATCGCAATCGTCAAGTGAAGATTGATATACGCACAAGAATGTGATCGGGAATACCCCCCGTCGTCTGGTAATGAGATGATTGATGATCAGTCGCTGAACCTCGGAAATATCTTACGAATCTAGATGATCTTGACTTTGTACAAAGACGAGACTCCAAGATTAGCTTCTGCATGGTTCATCGTAGTCTGGAACTACGTAGCATGTGTCACATTGTCAGTTGATGATGCTTGATAAGCAATAGATAATCAGCTCTACTGCTCAGTTTTGACACCAAGCATAACCACAAGACCGGAGACAAAAGCTATTTTGGATGTGATAATGGATTTCTGACTTCCAGCGGACTCGAATGCTGCAGGCCGCTTGAGTCGATCGATCAGAAGAAGATCATAAACACTCAGTAAACGTACAAGTCATCCATGAAATACAAATTCATGCAACATGAACACCATCGCATATCCCGCATTTTCTTTTTGATTCCCTCGTTGACTCAGAAGACGCCAAATGCAACCTATAAACACCATCGCTATGTCTTGCAATTCCCCATTTTCTCTGTGTTGTGTTTGAGCCCTCGATCGTGGTTGTAGGTAATGGCATCAATAAGCATATCACTTTTCCTTTGCCTTTCTCCCAATCCATCAATCCAGATCATGAAACGCCATAACGTGCTGTCCGCCACTGCGATCCTTGCCCTTGACCCTCTTTCGCTTTCTGCGCGTCTTGCCACTCTGCCTTCCGTTCTCAACATCACTATCATCTGAGTCGTGCTCGTCCTCGCTGTCATTTCCACTGTCACTTCCCAGCATTCGCTTTCCTCCCGCCATGACACCATCGGCATCGTCGTCTCCCACAGCTTCATGCCAAACTTTGACAACTTGACCGCCGCCAGTGACCATCCGCCCCTCGACATCGAATCCCAATCCCACAACACCCTCGCTCTCGTCATGCGTCACCTCCGAAACAACCTTGTTAGGTCCGATCTTGACGAATTTCACTCCACCGTTCCCGAGACCGACAGCAATCATCTTGTCCTTCCCGAGCTCATCAGGCACAACCGTCAATGTCTCCAAAGCCTCCCCACCGCCAGCTTCTCTGTGGACGTAGATTCTCTCGTCCTGGTCATCCCACGCTCCCTTCTCCCATAATGTCAGAACGCCACTCGCACCGCCAACGATGACTTTTTCTCCCCGACTCGTCCCACCGGAGGCCAGACCGCCGATGTACACGGAGCTGATCAGCTCTTCCTCCTGGTCTTCACTGCGGACTAAGACCCCTCTGCGCAGATCGGTCACTGCGAGCGTAGTGCCTCCCGTCGTAACCCATTGCTTGCTATAACCCGATGTGCTGGTTTCTGACGGTGGAAGCGGCGTGAGAGAAGAGATGTAATCGTCATGAGGGTGGTGTGTCTGCTGTGGCCGGGCAGAGACCTTGGAGAAGGGAATACGGAGGTCGTAAAGATGTAGAGCGCTGGAATCGGTCGCGAGAAGAAGAGTTTGAGGGGAAAGGGCATGGATAATTGTGGGAGCGTCGACAGATCTGCGGGGTAGCAAGATATGCAAGTTAGCCAGATCTCACGTGCAACGCTGACAATGCTTTCTATAGATTCTGAAGCCATTGAGTCACCCAAACCACTCAATTGGAAGTATCTTACCCGTCCTTTGCTGGAGGAATGGCGATTTTATTCTCTACCACCCCTGTCTCGGCCTTCGCAGCTTTCACCAACCCATCCGTGCCCGCTGAATAGAGCGTCTCCCCATCAATTCCAAACCCCAAACACCTGCAGCTGCCCTTGTGCCGCCGTGTCCGCCAGATTGTATCAATATGGCCCGTTCCATTACGCAATGACGAAGTCGAAGCGCCATTGTCATCACCGTCGATAATCTCCGACGGAAGCCGGAAGGTCTGGACATGGCCAGAGGAAAGTCCCACAGAGACAATGGGCTCTTTGGGATGGATCGCCTGCGCGAACAGGTCTGCTGATAGCGGGAGAGTGCAGACGGTGTCGAACATGGTGGATGAGAGGCTCCCGGGGGAGGAAACCCGTTCACTTCGACTTGACGCTTTTTTGCGAGCTTGCTGGATCAAGACTCGAGCAACATCTCGGCGGATGGTCGGTGCGGGCCGATGGATCTTCCGCATTGTCCAAGCATGATTGTGGGAAGGCCAACCCGGCCAAGACTGCTCCTCCATTTCGCAGCACAGTGTGCAAAGTGTTATTTCTCATCTACTGTGAATTGTTTCAAATTATATCTTTTGACATGATTGCTGCATTGTATGCTAAAAGGCTTCATATTGACTGCTCCATATGCACAAATTAAATGGGCAAAAATCTGAGAAACCCGTGAACCGTTTCACAAAGAATTGAAAGAAAGAACAGGGAATAAAGAAAGAGAAACAGGAACAAAGGAAAAGAAACAGAGCTGGGAAAATAGAAAACTAATTTACACTAGCATCTATTCTTTACCTAGATACATGGACAAATGTCGTCAAATTCTATGGTATCAAACTAGCCCCTTACGATCCAGCCATCTTCAGAATTCGGGAAAGCATCTGGGAATAATCATGTCTTCAAAACTTCAACTGTCAATCATTTGCAATCATCTACAGTTCTGGCCTAGAAATCCACCATGTTTCGTTTAAACAGGTCCTGATTGTTGTACCGAGGTTCCGAGTGCAGATCCATTCGCCACTTTTTATTTCTTTATCGCAACGTGCCTGGATCCAGCGTCAACTTTAAATTAATTCATTGTGTTTTCCATTTCAATCCTGTTGTCTTCTCTGCCCACGGTCTCTCTTTTCAAGATCATCAATCGCCAACTCTTGTCATATCGGTCTCCCCAGTCACTTGCCTTTTGCCTTGTGCTCGTCCCTCATTCGCATCCTTGTAAATCCTGTAGAAAGACTTCGAATCAGCGCTATCATGGCTTGGCTCCGCCAAACCGCAGAGTTTCTGTCCGATTCGTTCGCAAACCAACGCACCCAAATTCCCCTGATTGCCGTCACAGGCGCATCATTCACTCTGGGCGTTGTTTTTAGTTCTCTTCTTTCGAAAAAGGATCACGGTGGCGCTCTCCTACTCTCTCCGCGAACCACAGTTGCTTCGTCCCTGTCAGATGCAGAGAACCGGGAGCTTGCCTTGCCAAATGACGTTCTTCCTGGAGGGCGAGATGTGCCAACGCCATACGGATCGATAAGAGTGTATGAATGGGGTCCAGAGGACGGACCTAAGGTTCTATTTGTCCACGGCATCACCACTCCTTGCATTGCCCTGGGCGGAGTCGCACATGCGCTCGCGGACCGTGGATGTCGCGTCATGCTGTTTGACCTGTGAGTGGATTTGCTGCAGCATCCACTGCGTCGCGCTTTCTCAAGGAGAGTTGGCTGATGAAACGAATGCTCTCAGGTTTGGAAGAGGTTACTCCGACTGTCCATCTGATATTCCTCAGGATGATCGACTCTTTGCGACCCAGATTTTGCTTGCCCTCAACTCGTCCCCAATTGCATGGACCGGTGCAGGATCCGGCAAATTCTGCCTGGTCGGCTATTCGTTAGGTGGTGGTATTGCCGCGGCGTTTGCGTCGTTTTTTCCGCAGCTTCTCTCGTCGCTAGTCCTGCTTGCCCCAGCCGGTATGATTCGCGACTCGCAGATCAGCGTCCAGTCGCGGCTCCTATATTCGCACGGCCTAATTCCTGAAAGGGTCTTGGGATTCCTTGTTGGCCGTCGTCTTCGTGCAGGGCCTCTGATCAGGCCCAAGCCCGAGAAGGATGAAAAGCTCAGTGCGGCCGACGCTATCACCGAAGAACTTCCCTCGCAGGACGCGGCGGATGCTCAGATCCTGTCCCGTGCATACCCGCATATCACTGTGCCCGATGCAGTGAGATGGCAGGTGAACAATCATGCTGGCTTCGTTCATGCCTTTATGTCCAGTATGCGTTATGGACCGATCTTGTTGCAGCGGCAATGGGATAGGTGGTCTCGTCTCGGCAAATACCTGTCATCGCAACGGAGCCTTTCGCCAGAAGAACAGCGCGAGAGAGGTCTCCCCAGTGACAAAGTGCTCATCATGTGCGGCAACAACGATGTCATCATTGTTAAGGAGGAGCTTATCGAGGATGCCACTGCTGCTCTCGAAGGAAATGTGCAGTTCAAGTACTTTGACGCGGGACACGAGTTCCCAAGTACTAAATATGAGGAAGTGGCGCAGCATGTGTGGGAACTGATGAAATGAAGAAAACAACGCCTAGTCTGCATTCTAGCGCACTTCAACGCTTTCCGAAACCATGAGATTCAAGTCCGCTGATTATACAAAGACCGTCAACACCCAAAACCATTCCCTTGCTTGCCCATTACCTGCTGACAGTCTCTTATCGCATGTTCGGTCCCGCAATACCAGAGTTCTTTCCCTTGTAATAGAACATATATTGTCATCATAACATGTGTTGTTTATATTTCCTTCCCCAATTTCCCAATTTCTTTGCTTTTTATTTCTTCATGATCTCATCCGTCGCATTGAGTTGGCTAGACAGGCGTGAAACATGAGCGAGACGGTCCGGCATTCGCGCGCCTGCAAAGTATGGCTCCTCCGCAGCAGATGATTGAAAGAATCGTTCGACGGTTGTGCGAAAGCTTCCATCCGGCAAGTTCTGCAGATTTCCTGCGTTAAGGCTGGTGCCTACACCGTTCATGAGTCTGATGAGAACAATCAGTCAGTCAGATCTCTTTCCGAGCAAATCTCAAAGCCTATGGGCCGCAACTCACTTCGAGGGCTTCTCCGTCGTCGACATGATTGTGCAGGAACAAGGTCTGGGCGAGTGATGGATATCACGATAGAATCGAACGCAGTATTGGAAGGAACTTGACTGAGGGCTGACCAGGTTCTTCTTGAATGTTTCAATGCAAGCAGCCCAGCGTCTTATCGAAAACTTCGATTGTCGAGTTGGTCAACTCGCGACAACGACGATTTAAAACGGTTGATATCTATAGCAGAATCAGGCTTGGAGGTCGAGTCACTGGTGAACGCAGGAAGCAGCTGGATTCTAGCGAGAAGGATGGAGGAGCTGTCTCAATATATACTTGGAAGACGATAAATATGATGACTCTTGACGTTTATGAATTGCATGACGATCGATGGAACATCTCCAAAATGACACAACAGGGTATGAGCAACGAAAGCTCAATGATCGTCATTTTCGGTTGCTCCCGAGGAACAGGATCTACGGAGTAGTTGCTGCAGAAGAATCTCTAACATACTTTTTCTTTCTTTTTCTTATCTCGCCTCTGTCTCATTCTTCGTCTGCACTGCTATTCATCCGGATCCATCATTTTGACTCCATACTATACTGGCTTAGCTTGGAATCGGGACCGGCCCGCAGGGAGGACAAACCTTGGTCAAGCCTCGTTCTAGACTTGAAACTTCTCGATCCATTCTGCGAACAAGCTCTCAAAGTCCAGTGGGTTGACTTTGAGGAGGTTGGTGCCAGTAGACGCGAGTCAAGGACCTTCCGAAGAAAAATACAGTAGAGACCGACAGTCTGGGAAATGATGGAACCATAACAGCCAAGCCCACAGGTTCGGTATGTGTTTCAGCCCAATGATAGGATCAAGACCACAAGTGACAAGAGTTAATCAGGGGCAGAGGCTGAAACGTCGGGTTCGATGCCGCAGAGCACGAGCCATGAATCTTAGAGCTCTATCCTGAATATGGGGCCTAGACCACCGATGATCTGGACGATGCTCATTGCAGGTTTCGCAGTTGATCACTCATTCGCGTTTAGTGTCTGTGGAGCAGTACTCCGTAAACTGTAGCTAATGCAAAGCTGTAAGCTGTGCACTCCAGGGCCGGCGGATCCGATTGAAACCCGAAGGCTGTGCAATCTGCAAAGTTGCAGGTTAGCGATAGTTGAGCAGTCGTTTACATCACGCGAGTCACATGATGGCCACGTTTCTTTTCCTCGGAGATGAAACTACGACAACCCCCTGTGCAGCTGCAGCTCAGCGTGTTTTCTTTTTTCCTCCTTCGAGGCCAGATCGGCCACGGTGGTTTTGTCATTGCTCCTTTGGCTATTCTTGTGCGTGCCAATCCTCCAGCGGTCCATGTAGGTTGATAGCAGCAATCTTTGATCTCATTTGACCTCATGACGATCCCTCAAAAAAAAAACCAAATGAGAAGGATCCACGATTCCACGTCCTTTGTGAACCGCTCACTGCCCACACAGCGTGGAGGTGAGACAGTTCCACGTTAAATTCCTCTCCGACAATAGGACTATCTTTGGCCAAGATCGTCGCTCACGCGAAAGACACATTGTTTCAGAATGACTTGCAGTTAATATCCCTTGGTATGACCGTTCGAGGCACGAGGCACGTGGTTGAATCTGAAATGGTTCGAACGGGTCATTTCGAACGAGTCAAAGACTCAGAAGAGGGATCAGCGACTGTCCAATGCCTCTCTTGCTTCAGATGCACCTTTTCGGTAGTGATGACGAGGATCCCCTGTCATGTCTCACTCCAAGCTCAATTTAGTTTTTACCAGCAGGCTGGGTGCAGTGGGTGAGCATCGAGTCAAACATCCCTGAACTAACAAGGAGCATGGCCTCTTGGGCCCCCCTTTTCATCGAGAAACGCTTTGGCCATGAGAAACGCGCGGTTTCAATTCGAGGTTCTACGAAATCCCTCTACAACGGCATGACCACTGACTCCTATGTGAGCCATGTAGCTTGAGCTCTTCTCGCCTTGAACTTGAGCTACAGGGATTTTTGTGATCCAGAAAAGCCACAAAATGCGACGCGCACTGTGGTCATTCCTTCGAAAATTAAGGTTGTGCTCACTGCCCATGCGTACGTACGTGCGCATGGTCTCCATCCCTTCCTAAGCAACCTATAATTGGCAACAATCTATTCCACGGTCTCCACCGTTCGTGAGACATGCAAGGTACAGTTAGGCTGAGCAGCCGCAACCTGGCAGGCTTATCTTCATGAGTCATCAAGAAAATATGCAATCACGATGCTAAGAGTCCAATGATGTGTGTGTACCGACTCGAAATCTCAATTGAGGCTATCAAAATTGCTTGCAAAATTAGCTGAATTATAGTGTCACGCAAATCGCGGCATTGCAGCCATGCTCTGATACTCGGGTTCGAGAGAAAAGATTCTTCCCAGCAGAGCAAGGGCAGAAGCGAACAAAATGAGAACTCTTGCTGTTGTTATTGACAGGTCCACGCGATTTGACCCGACACGAGCCACTCGAAAGTAAGAAAACAGCTGGTCGACAGTTCAAGTTTGGTGAGAACGGTTTGCTGATACTCCGTTGAGATCCACGTTGGGGTTCGTCTGAAACGCATGCAAATGTCGGGTCAACTGCTTTAACCCGTTGCTGCCGCAACTTCTTTGGCTTTGCTTCCGATGCAAGACTAATGCAGGGGAAACGACGATACGTACTCCATGGACGCAACAGGGTCTGTGCATCATCTTTCGAGATGCAGATGACACCAGCCTCAAGAATGATCTATTCAACCTGGAGACAAATGACACCAGAAGGGGCCAATCTTAGCCGATGATACAAAAGTACGTACGAACATTGAGATCATCATTTACCATGAATAGCTCAATCAAACGAAATGATATAATCCTTGCCAACACTGGTAGTGATCAGCATGCTGCTCTGATGGCCCGTGCCGCCCGTCTGGGGATACAATCGTGTATCTGACGCGAAGCAAGACTACAACGACAATCCTCTCGTAATTGGGAATTGTTCGAAACTTCTCACCCAAACTTTCAGGCCATCCAAAAGCAACAAAGAAATGGGTGGAACTTATCTCCTTAGGGAAAAGGGGGGCTTGCTGCGGAGGCAAGGGGCTGCTGCCCTATATGCCTCCCGGGCTTTGGACCTTTCCCAGAATTTCGCATATTCGATGCAAAACGAGTGCGCTTTCGTCATTCTTTGGCGAGACTAGTTCTTGCAGAGTCTATGCCTCAATACTAAGGGTCAGAACCACACTGTATGGTCCTGCCTCTACATGATTATGACCTGTCAAATTGCATGTTCTTTGTGGGTCGATTGCGGCGATGTCAAGTGCTAATTCGAGTCAATGCACAATAAGTCCATTTTGGGCTCGCAATTGTGCTTTATGCCAGATCACCAGACTCTCTGCTGGGCATGAGAGGGGATGAACCTCTTCCTATGACCCATACTCTGCTGTAACTGTCCTCACACCACGGGAAGTAAGCATTCAGGTATCTAACGCTCTTGTGGACTCATCTCGCTGTGTCGACGTTGACTATATGCAAACCTATTTTAGGAAGCAATCAGCCTACATCCGCCATGGCCATTGCTGCTTGACATTTCGACCTTGAAACATTATTCATTGCTCCCATCTACCATTGGAGGCAGGGTTTTGCACCGCCAAGCCTCATCATCCACAATTCTTAAGTGTTTCAGAGAAGGAAGTCTGACTATCTAGTCTATAAGCGATATGCACGTGAGCACTTCCGTGTACATCACGTTAAGCCCCAGAGTCCTAGAGGATCGTTGCCTCCTGATTTCTCACGCCGAGTCTGCAGCCCTCTAACCCTTTTCACAAGCGTGCCCACGCATACAGGACCGATGATGGTGCATAAGGTGATCGCCCATACGACGACAAGATAGATATCAGACCTCTCAGCATCGGTATCTTGCTTAGAAGAAGAAGTCTTCCGAGCGAATATACCATCACTCTCGGCTACTGACGCAATCAAGAAGCCAATCTCCCCTCGTGCAACCATCGCCAGCCCCACAATCGACGCTGGATACAATGAGCGTGGTTGCCGGGTTAGCCGAGAGTGACCTGTTGCATTGGAGGCTGAACTCTTTTGGGAACCTCGCTTGGATTGACTATCCGCCATTACCGCGGGAGGCTCCCCTGATGATGAGCCCTGTCTGGACTGCACCGGGAAACGGCATTTCTCGTCCTTCGGCCTCTCCGTTTGTTGATGTTCCTGCCTGCGTTGGTTCGGGTTCTTTCCGGATTGGCGTTTCACTATACTTGAACGGAGAGGAGCGATGCAGAGAGTCCACGGAAATGAAGATTCCTGTTTCAGCTTATCCCAGACTGACGCAGGGGGAAATGAGATACGGATCAGCCAGATACCAGTGATAGTTTTGCCAAAGGCCATTAGAAGGGTGTAGACTATGCCGCGCCAGACGATTTCTCCCCGGAACATTTCCGTGATTGGTATTGAGAAGCCGATAGATGCCTATTGCACATGGTAAGTGAGTCGTAGTCGCCGAGAAAAATGGAGTACAAACTTGGCTGGAACTTACAAAGAAAAGTGGGCTCAATATTCTGATGAGGGGTTGTTTGCAGTATCGTTCAAAGACATATTCACCTTTGGAGAGTGGATTCGAGATAACAATCTTCTCCGTGATGGAATTTCCTGACGAAACGGCGATGCCTCCCTGTCTCGATTGCGAACTGCTTCCGCTGTCTGCAACGACGCGTTGCTGCAACTCAATAGATGGTGGTGGTTTATTAGCATCATCTTTGCCAGAGTCTGTAGGCTTAGCATCGCCGTGTAGACTTCCCGACAACTCATCAAACCAAGATATGCAAGCCCCAGCCAAATACGCCGCGAAAAGACCCGATGTGCCCGCATACGTAGCTCCAGTGACCATCGCAATTAAAACACATATATGTGCCACAAATGGACAGTCCACTGTCTGCACGACAGAAGGAACTTTCATTTTGCTGGCGATAAACTTTCGCACAGCGACTGCAACCACGAAGCGGCATATAAGCACCAACCCCACGGCAAATCCCACCGCAACCAGAACAGGTCTGACGATTGTCACTGCACTGATCGTTGATGGTGAAGATGAGCTCCAGCTGCTGGAAGTTCCTAGATTCGAAATGATCTGGACCATTACCAAGCCCGCGACATCATCCATCATGGCCGCGCCGCTGAGCACGACGCCTAGCCGAGTCTTCGCCAGGCCAGTGGTTGATAGGATGGTGAATGTCGTGCCGATGCTGGTGGAGCAGAGCGCCGCTCCGGCAGCAAAGGCTTGCAGGGGAGTTGCTGAGACGAGACTGAGCAGGATGAATGATAGTCCGATGGGGACTGTGATTCCAGTCAAGGCCACGATGGCAGAGAGGAGGAAGTTGGCCTTTAATTGGGAGAAAGAGGTGGATAAGCCGCCTGACAAGGGTCAGTCTCGCCTGTTCAAGAACGTTTAATCAACAGGGTTGGCTAGTTTCTCCACTAGAAGGAATTGTTTACCTTCATAGACAAGCAGAATCAATCCCAAATAGCCAAGTTGCTGAATCGCTTCTTGAACATGGGTATCCAACCAGTTGGCACCTGGCTTTCCCCACGCCATCCCGATGAGCAATTGGCCGATGAGACCGCAGTAGATGAGTTTGTTGAGAATGGAGTTGACGAGGTTGAGAGCGAGCAAGAAGCATGCTTGGATCAGGATGGTGGTGATACCTGGCTCCTCGTACGGAAGAGCCTTTTCGGAGGATGCCATTTCCCTCTTCTCTTTTCTTTTGTGATTGTGACGACGTTGAAATTTGGTGGGATCTTTGATTCATCCGACAATAAGTGGATTGGGTTGCGTTGTTTTTTCTGAGCAGTTAACGGAGGCAGGCAATTTCATTTTGCTGTGATGGAGACCAGCGGTTCGACGATATGTGCTAACTTGCGGACTGATACTCCAAGTAAAAGCATCAATTATATGATCTTGCCAATAGCATCCATGGTCCTGAGACATAAGGATGGAGTGAGATTCATTTCCGTAGTTCGAAATAGTGGAGCTGGTCGGGCCACAAATGACGACGTCATCAGAGGAATGTATGTTCATCTGGATAAGATCTAGGACCATTCTCAATCCGAGACGAGTGAGGCATGATTCCTGCAGTCGAATATCTGCCTTTCCATTCCCTTGCGACTGTCTGCGGTTCTTTGAGACGATGTTGAAGCAGCAGAATCATTTTGAGGATCACGTGCAGCGACCTGTGTCTGCAGCCATCGCTCGCAAAGAGTCAGCCTAGGAATATTATCCGCCAACAACCCGTTAAGTCGATAATCTCGCCCTGCGAGTCATAGACTAGATAATTATCGAATCCGGGAATTATCTCATCATCCTGATATGGATGTCGATACAGTTCGTGAGACTCGTTTCTCGTGAATTCACATTCGAGGCGGGGCAGTTTGCATTGGTTGGTTCACTCGCGATCATGAATGTGAGTCCAATCCAGCAGTAATCTGCCGGATGACTATTTGAAGGGAAAATGATCAGATCCTTGCTGTTCTTTTAGATTTCCATCAGAAGTAACCAAGCTGACTCGTCCTTCAGATTCCTCCTTGATTTAATTTGTCCAATACGCAACCTCAAGTCTCCACAACAATTGCCATCATGGAGAGACTTTCATCTCTCAGCAGCATCCAGAAGATAGTCTGGGAAGGACGGCTGCCATTAGAGATTGTGCTTGCTCCTTCAGAAAGTCGAACGTTTGACAAGACCGATCCGTATCTTGTAATTCTCTCCGTTCTCTTTCTTTCTGCCCCTTCATCATGCTGTCATTGCATACCGTGCTCTTACCTGACACGTCTATCTCCATGATTGGGATGACATCCTTTTTGATGGTCCATAATCTCACACATCGCTAGATTTCATACCCACGAATCTCATATCTTCCGTCTCTTCTTCCCAAACTTCACGCCTTCTTCTCGCCATCACTCATCGACCCTACTTCTCAGCCACATGACGGATGGTTCTCGTTCGAGAACGTGCCGCTAAAATGGCACTATCCCGTGGGGCTGCTCTACGATCTCTATGCGGGTGCAGATCCCGCTTCTAATGGAAGCAGTAGACAAAGAGCAGGAGAAAAGACGGACCTCCACGACCAGCGCGATGAGAACAACGCTCTACCTTGGCGTCTAACAGTGCATTTCAGCGATTGGCCGCATGAAGATCTAGTTCGACTTGATGCCGAGGGGTTGGTAATGCATGACGCCTTTATCAACAGCGTCAAGGAAGCGGACTTTTTACGAAACGGCACCGCGAAGGGAATCATGAGTTTATCGAAGGAGGACTCATCGGGACTGTGGAAGGCTGTGCAGGAAGGTAAGTAGTTTCCCTATCTTTCTTCAAACTTCCTTCATGTTGAGGAAAAAAAGCATGGCTAAACTCATCAGCAATAGTTGATCTCCCCTCCTTCCAACGCATATCAAACATTCTTCTCCCGCCACCTAACCAACCATTCCGAAACGTCCCTATCAGAATATTTCTCCCGCTCCCACCAGATTCAGGCTCGCCTTCTCTCAAAGTTCTTCAATCTCCTCTTCCCCCATCTATACCAACTTCTAGCGTCAGCGCGAGCCAGTTGCTTCCATCCCGAGGAAGTCCCGGTATGCAACCACAGACGGTGGGGACTGCTCTGCATTTCTTGCTTCCGAACTTATTCCCGAGTCGTAGAACTCCTGTCCTGGCGAAGCCGGTCCTGCATGGGGCGGTGTTGCCCATGTCAGCGCCGCTTGAAGAGGTGGTCAGGAGTTCGGCGTACGGGGATGGATGGGCGTATATTGTTGTTCGGATGGTGGGATAGATATCTTTCATGATCTGTTTTCTTGACGATGGATGAACGCTGGAACATGAATTAAAATGACCATGTGGACAAATCCTGGTTCCCTACCGGTTGGCATCATTGTTGACAAGCTGCTAAAAGAGAAGCCGGCGTGTAATAATAGCTAGTTGCGGCCCCAAAGTCTAGATGTTTGGTCTTATCCAGACCCAAGACATAGACTCTGACATACAGAAGAGACTGGCATGATGCGGTGACGTCTACGCGGAGCCTGTATACAAATCTTAGTTCTGTATTGTTATGAACCTCAGCATTGATTGAGCGGTCTCTCATATAGGGATTAGAATTATGCAATTTATCGGCTGGGGATAGCTATGTATATTCGGGATATGAAGACCTCGAGATGCACTAATTCACTGATTGAGGTCCAAGTAGCAAGCAAACCTTGAGATGATTGTCTGGAGCAAAGAATGAATGTCTCAGGATATACAACGTGTCGAGGCTCTACTTCTGTAACCTCTCGATAAGCAGTCGGTTTCGGAATCAAGTTCCACGAAGGACAATTCGTAGACATATGCAGATGTGTAAATTGTGGCTGCCTTAATGTATTCAGTGCGGATTGCTTCGTGGCCTGTCTGTATCTCTCTCTGAATACATGTTACTGCGAATGAAAAGCGGTTATTGGACTTGTACAGAAGTATGTAGGCAATGTTGAGCGCTGTCTATAGATGGAACAGTGCAGTTAGTTCCCTTCTTCAGATTCGACGACTGAAGGGCTGTTATGTCTCAAGCTGACCACTGCCGCCAACTACCCTATACTCGAGGCGCAAAGGACCTTTCACGATACGATGAAGACGCTCACCCATGCACCGAGATAGTGCAATCCTGTCTTTTGCTAAAAAGCACGGCTTTAAGCGGCAAGACACCTCTAGCATGAGGATATGGCAGCCCGGGCGCGAGGTCAGAATTGCCCGATTCGACGTATCTTGCCTTCCCGTCTATGATCAGACAACAATCTGGCGCTTCAGTCATGGAGTCGTAGACTGGCAATTAGCGCCAGGTATGAATCTCTGTCTAGAGTTATGTCAGTACTATACCGTTCAAAAGACGTGATGTTTCTCGAAGCGGCCAGGTCTGTACGTTACTGTTCCATACAAGTGATCTATTTCTGGCATGTCTGACATGTTTCTGTAGAAACAAGATGCGTAGGAACGTAGTCGAGGTATAGTTTCGTCCGAAGGGAAGCGCCATTCAATGGCGGATCCGGGGAACTTGGTAACTTGGCTCTGCATTGATAGGCAGGACAACAAAGAGAAAAGGCTGGATGCATAGATTAGCTGAAAGATACTCGACAAGGGTATGATAGCAGCATATGCAATCTTTGTTCTATAATTATCAGAAAAGAAGGTTTAGAGATGCTGTGGAGTGTGTTGAGGACAAGCTTGAGCAAGATAGCATGGATGAATCATGGCTCCAATACTTAGTATGTATGAACCAATAGAACGTTACATCTGATGAATCAGGTGCATCTGTAGCATTGGTAGTGCGCGGACTACCGTCCTTCACGCATAAGGTCGAGACCAGGATAGAAAGTAAGAAAATAGGAAAGCTCTGCTATTTGTGGTGGCAGTGGAGAGGATTTTGGCAGTCTGCTCATAGAGCGGATTGTTTCTTATGGGGGAGAAATTCCGCTAGAGCTATTCTTGGTATCATTCATAATCCTGGTCATGATTATTCCGGAATACCAAAAGATGCAATCCAGATGACATAGACCATCCAGTAATATTCAAGATATAGCGAGTATCTCTTGATATGACGCCTCTAGATGACAGCCTTCGAATTAATGAAAGCCTTGAAATGTAGAAATAGTGGCTTGTTATTACTTCTACCTTGATTTACGGCGGTCTATTATCCATTCAGAACAATTATCAAAGCGAATTGGACTATAGTCAAAGCAGATATGTCTAATATACCGTAGAGTTAACTATGAAGTTTCACTCTTTTCCAGCTGCTCCTTTTTGTATAGGGTATATGTCTGTCAACTATTTTGACCACTCACCATTTCTTCCTGTTCCCTTATCCGAAGGATGATAATCAATACTGGTATGATCCTGTTCTCATCAACAGGTGAGGTTGAAATTGAGACTGATGCCAAAAATATCCCCCGGCCCGGTAGACTGCCTGCTAACCCCCTCGTGATACATGTAAATTTCCATTACTGGCTAGCAGCCGATCAACGAGGGATTTGATAGCTATTCTGGGATCCGACGTTCAGACGCTGTATCGATATTTCAGCGGTTGGGATTAGAATATTACTGGATAGAGAGGGGAGAGAGAGAGAGAGATGCTGCGTCAGAAAAGAAGAGTAGCTATTCTCTTGTATGAATGGTTTGTTCGACCGCAACTAGAGGTTACCTATCACTGCTGCCATGAGTCTAGAACTGCTGAATGGTCAACCTGGTCATCTCAGGGGGTGCATACGTTCCTTGCATATCACCAGTTTCTAATTAAAGAATCTTCACAATTAATCCTGGTCACTGGGAAGCGTATTGGTCAGCGTACAATATGGTCACAGCTTGCGGGGGAGGAGGGAGAGTATGCTTTGGTGGAGCGTGAAAGGCACGTCAAGCATGCCCATCTATCGCTGTGTGATTGCAGAAGAGGGACTGCATACCATCGAAGGATCTATTAATAACTCGAGACCAGAGTGGAAACGCAATGATTCGTTGGTGGGAGAGCGAGCCGATATTCAACTTACATGGTGAAGCGAGTTTGCTAGCAAATCGCAGCGGCTAGAGGCCAGTTTGCTATTTCCATCGTCGGAACAAGCAGGATATACTCCGTACAAGTAAATAGCGTCTGCCAGATTTCGATTCTGCAGAGAGAGGAAGGCAAGGAGAAGACCTCCAGCAGTCTCATGCCAAAAATAGGCAGTGACTCCAAATCTGACCCCGGTCAATATGGAAGCCATGAGTCGAATGCACGCCCGAAGCCTTAGTGATATGTAGTACAAGACTTATCCTTGTAGACGACCCGCATGGATCCCACTGAGAAGGCCAATGGCTTGCCAGGGAAGGCCTGTCCGTCAGTGCAGGCGTCCCACTAGCTATGGAAACAGTAAGGCGCCAGCGCTTAAACCAGACCTCTGATTCATGAGCTGGGCAGCTGCAACAAAAGAGGCATGGTGGTCGTACCGTGTAATTGGTCAACATCTCGTGCTAGTCCATGAACTAGCTGCTTTTATCATTGCCCGTGTGGTAAGTAACACCAGCACAAGTGAAGCCTAGACACGGGTCTCAACGACGATCGGAACCGAACGCTGAAGGGAAAGCGAAGGCGGACTCCAAGTCGACATTATCCTGGTGTGACTGGAAAACTCGCTCGTAACTGTGAAGGGGTTTTGCGCTCATAGATTGGGTGCCATTTACCCAGTAGACAGAGTGTTCGTCTGAGCAATCGGATTTGAAATTATCGGTTTGGATCATAATAATACAGTACAAAGATCTTGATTACGCTACTTAGTCAGATACGTGGTCTCCACAGCAGATGGATGCATTGATGAGGCATTGTCAACAAAAGAGCTACTGTACGGAGTAGCTCTCGCGAAGGACGTTGTGGATATGGATCATCCGTCCATGCAATCGTCAAAATCGCAGGGATCGTCGAGAACCTTGGAAAGATTCTTGCCAAGGTGAAACCACGATCAAGCAATGTGGATCTCCCTTAATCTCCTTTGCGTTTCAGTACCTGATAATCTTGCTCAACGGGGTACTGTACAGATTGAGGATCTCTCAAGGAGACTAAAGTAGGAGAAGAACAGACTTTGGGGCATATACTGAGTAGAAATGTAAGGCAATTACTGTGGAGTGGCATAAAGAAGTCCCATCATCACAAGATGTATTGTTTACAAAAAAATATAAATATTGACCTAGAGGTTGTAATTGTGATATGGTAATTTGTAATAATAAGTCCTAGTAACGTATGGTTTCAAATACAGCCAGCAGACACTGACACCTGAGGCCTTGAGAAGCAATGGGGGCGGTGGCGCACGGCCAACAGCTCATCATCAGCTCAGGGTCGAATACTGCACAGCTGACGCTTATGGTACTTTGTCGGAATCCTTCGAGTCAGGTCAAATGTTGGTAAGTAAATTCATTTTCTTGCTCATAATAGAGCAATTATCAAGATTGCCATGGCGCGATGCAAGCATAGTGTATACCGATGGTCTCTTCAACCAGTGGTGCTCCATTTCAGGACGACTGGATCTACTAATTATCAATTATCCGCGTCTACGCCTATTCTATTGACGATTACTTCCTGAGAATACTGGACGAACTCAAATCTGCTCTTTTTTTTCACTTTCGGATGGAACCTTATACATGTAGGATGTTCTTGTGGCCTTGTAGTATGTTGGCTGGCAATCATGGCATTACAAACTTTCCGTCGATACATCCTTAGGCAAGCCAATTGCTCGAATAGAGGGTCCAAACTAGCTAACCAGCAAGCAAAGAGCCCATTCCGGAAAACCAGATCTAGCTCAGATGCCAATTCTTGGATGATACGACCCTGAGGCTCATGGAAGAGACTGGACCAGCTGCTCGGATTAATTGTCGCATCCGCGCTAGTTTGATCGTAGGTATACCTGTCAGGGTTGCTTGTTCCGCGGCTGTTGTGTTCTTTGCTAATCAATTGTCCTATTAGCTACCATAGTGACATGCGGCTGACACGTGGATCGAAATTTTGCAAGCGACCATGACCCTTGCTGGCGGGCTATTGAATCCTTCAGCTCGCGCAATTGTCTGGGGCTTTAGAATTTCCGTAGATCCCTGGCGCAAAGGATCGTGGCTGCCGCCGCGGTCATTCCTGCGTTGGCTACGAAGGGAATTGGGTACAATTTTGTGACATGACTTAAATCATGGTAGTAGGGTTGTTTATGCATTCACACAAGGCCCGGGTTGTAACGCTTCATTCCTCACTATGTTGTCAAGGCGGTTGGCTCATTCACTTTTCATGTGAGCAGCTCAAACTAGACATAATGCGAAGGAGCCGGAGGATTTCATCCCTGGGACCCTTCCCAACTGAAGCTGGTGAATGAACGACTAGGAACTCAACCCACATGACCTTGCTCAGAAAAACGTATCCCGGCCGAAAGACCCTGTACCCGTTTGCCCTCGAATAAAACCAACAGTATGTAAGCAAGACCCAATCGCGTAGATGAAAACAGTCAGAGCTCTCCCCCTCCTTCCGAAAACTCCAGCCAAGTACGAGAGGCAATACAGTTCTCACCGAGCACCGCAAACCACCAGAGTATCAGATGCTCGGATCCTCTAACATTATTATGCGCTGTAAACTTAGACAGATATAGGACCGTGCGAAAAGCATTGCATGAAGCGATAGTTTCGAAGGAAAACATTCATATTTCACACGACGTAGTTGGGGAATCGAGATAAAGACAAGCATCATGACGCTCAAGAACAATTGAGAGACTCGTTTTCGTAAACTCCAACACAACGCTTTCATATTCGACCGTATCGGGCTCTAAGTGTCTCGAGAATCGCTAGTTTTCCTCCGCTTCCCCTTGGGCGGCGGGTCAAGTGGCGTGCGCTTATATGTCACTGTTCTTGTAACGACTTGTCGGACACTGACGGGCTTTCCAGTCGCACTTCTTGGTGACTCCAAGTATCGGGCCTTCCAATCCGCCGGAGAGAAGGGAGATCGAAAAGTGTATGCGCTTTGCGGTGAGTCAGCTGAAACCGGGTATACAAACGGCGGTGGTATACGTAGGCCCCGTAGAGAACCTGGTCCCTTGGCGGAGTGTGGTGTTGCAGCCGGCGAAGCAGGCGGGACTGATGTGGAGGTGGCCTTTGAATTGTCGCCAGCTGAAAATGACATGCTTGTGGCACTTGAAGGCACTGATGCCGATGATCGACGAGTTGTGTCAAAGGTGAAGTTCGGGAAGCCCACACCAGCGCTCACTGGGCTAGTGAAAACAGGCGTCAGGGCCTTGAGAAACTCTGTGTATGCGAGAGGAGGCGAAATTGGTGCTGCGCTGCCATCTTCTTGCTTGATGGTATCGGGGCAACTTGTAGGTGTGCCGTCATAAAGCTCCGAGGGGAACATCGTTATCTTGGATGTGTCAAGGGGATGGAGAACTGGCTTTGAAGGAGCCATTTTGTCGAACGGTCGACGAATTGACTGCACAGCGACCGTATCTATGATTAGTTGAGGGAGAAATGACGGAGTAGAATATTCCAAGGAGTGTCGAGAGAGAAAGGTGGGTTGGAGCTAGCTCGTTCAGAACGGATGGAAGCCAGCGCAAGGCCCAAGTTACCCGAAAAAACAATGACAATAGTGAATAATGGAGGACGAGGGAAGGCAGAAGGTCCGACAATAAAAGAAAAGTCAAGAGTTCACTTTTCAGGTGGAGTTCAAACCAGGGACACAAGGGAGCATCATCTAATGAAATAGCGGCGGATAATGAGGAATCGCAAGTTGCTGGACGGCGGACTGGCCTCGTGGAGCGAGCGTATCTATATAATATGGGCGGGCGGAGGAGGATCAGGCAGAGAAAGACAAAACGCGGTTTCGTATGAAACAGCTGTATAGTACAAGCGTTGCCGTACCAGACGGTATCAATACGCTGTACTCCCTTCCTGGTATTGAAAATTACCGATCTGGCCATGACCAGGTTAGTGCCATGCCCACAGCTGGCTCAAGCGTGTTTGAGGCGAAGCAGGCAATACTTGCAGTTCCCGCATCCAAGCTGATGGCCCAACAAAGATCAATAGCGAGTGATGATTATGGAATCCAAGACCCTATTGTCTTCCAGGGTTGGCCCAGGTCCCCAATCGTGAACCAGAACGAGTGTCGTCCGTTTGAGAAGCGCGGGGAGGAAGAGCGAGGAACAGCCCAGCTGTTGATCTCAGATCTGGATAGTTAACTAGGACGTAGAATGACTCCTCCGTGTTCGAAGATTTATGATCAACGGGATTTCACTTCGTTATATGCCACTCAGTTCCCCGGTCTCGCAGAATCGTGGCGAGGGACTGAATGAGGGTGGCGATTATACACTGTCGCGCGCCATCTGATTCAGACCTCATTTGTCCATTGCCCAGAAGAACCCTGTGTTTGGAACCTCCTTAAGGCGTTTCATCTTTGTTGCCGCTGTGGGTGGTGGTTGCAGCTTCCTGACGTCTTGTGGTTCGCTCGATCTCAAGCGCGCGGTTCCTTTAATAGTCAGCAGTTCGCATCTCTCAACACCAGATCGCACCCCAGAAACAATAACAGCTGGCCCTGGATTGTCTGCGAAACATCGCTGAGTAGTTTGCAGAGTCAAATCCTTGTGAATCGTCAAATCTCGGACTTATCAAATCAAAACATGCTAAGGATCTTCGCTTGTTCGAGTCAAGGATGCTGAGACGCTGAGCCTGTCGGACAATTTAGATTGTTCCTCCTGTTGAAAATTGCTTTATAGGATTCAAGACTAATTCAGTCATTGTGAGTCTGGTAAGTAATGTAATTTTTGATTAATAAAGCTGTACAATATTTGCTGCATCACTTGCTTTCCTCATTCCTATGGTTCTTCCAGTGTACTCTCTATTACAGGCAGGTGTATTCCAAGGAGAGCTCACCTAATGTCATGCCCTTTGTGAATGATGCAAGCAAGATCTCCAGAATTGTTAGCAAAAGTTCATGACTTGATACAGTCTATTCTCGCTAAGCGCCGATCGAGTCAGTCAAGCTGGTTTGATTTTCGCCTTCTTCAATCTCGGCATGCTTCAACGGCCATTGTCTGTGCTTAATTCAGCGGGCCTCATAGATTGAAATTATGTGCTTCTTGGACTGCTATCTTGATGAACGTGGTTTCAAAGGTGATTTCTGTTCTATGGCACCGGGGATATCTGTACAGTGAACTAACCGCCAATACTTGGGCAATGGTCTGATCTCTTCCAAACCGCTGCGAATGAAGACTATGTTGTGTCTCTACTCAAGAACAGAAGTCGAAACGCGCGCTTGATGAAGCATGTACTACCCATTACGCTGCTATTCTGGATAGCGGTCGACAACTTTATAGCAGCGTTCCCATGGTAGCCTGCCATGTCGAGAGAGTTGCGGAGGATCTGAATCCCTCAAATGTGATGCGCATTTATCACACAATTGTATGACATTGAACCATTTACTGAGAACAAGAGCTTTCCGGATCCTTTTCTAGTTACTAGTCACAACTGAATTATTTGGTCTTGCATGACACCTCTGCGCGTCTTTCGTCCTCGTCTTCACCCTTGAGTCTGGTGGAATCAGGCGCTATTCGCTTGTAGTTCTGCTGATTCTAGTCAAAACAGCTGGTATACTCTCAGACATGAAATGGAAAATCAAATATCTTGGTTGATTGGCCTCTAAAAGATGATCGTGAGTCAGATTATCGGATAAAACAACTCCATGAGCTGCTCCTGCTTGCTTCTCCAACTGAGCATAGAAGAAGCACAGCCCTGAAAGGTTGCAGAAACCTGAAAAGCAAAACATACTAGAAACATTATGCAAAGTCAAAGGATTTCAAATTGTGACAAAGCCATTATCCTAATCTTTATTCTGTGACTTTTCCTTTTTGATGCATCACGTCCAAGTGTCTGCCGAGATCTTTAAATATACTGAGAGATTTGCACTTGCACGGTAGATAGACCTCAATGCCAAGTCTGAGCATCATTACATGAGAAATCAATGAAAAAAATCAAAGAATCTCCCAGACAAGGCTGAAGGAGATGGATCAAGGTGCGATCTATTCTTCGTCGATTTCCCTTGAGGGGTTTCTTCCCAAGCCCAGCAACAGTATCTACATGACAAGATCTAAGAGAGGTGGTCCTAGAATATCTCCACTAGAGGACAACATCACTAGTACTTATTAATCTTTTAACCAGCACAATTCAGGGAAGATGAGCTAGAGAGAATCAAGGCAATATCACAGAGTATCATTCATAGTAAGTTGAAGCATGGTTCAAGGGAGACTCTATCAACATTGCACGGGTCCGCAAGTTTATGGCAAGAAAAAAAAAGCTATGCAAAGTTCTTGTACTCGTAATCATATATCACAATTCTCCACAGCTTTCTGCGCCCGACGCCAATCGAAACCTTCCACCCTGGGGATATCACCTAAACTCCAGATACAATGGATATGTACTAGATACCACACATTACTTTCAGGATGGAATATTCCTTGGCAGATCCTGTCGCCGTATAGAGAACTCGCGAGAAACAAAGGGACCAAACAGGTTTGAATGCAAGCGCGTCCAGACGCAGCTCATATTATATTAGCAGGTAGCGCCATCCATTGCGATGCATTACATCGCGCCAGTGAACGTGCCGTTTCTTGATCTCTCTCATTCCAGGTGAGCCCAAGCTAGGCGACGGCGACCCCTCACGCTTCAAACCGGGCCCTGGATACACCGTGGACGAACCACCTGCCTGCGGATCCGGCAAGGGAGGAGTGATTGGATCATCTGCCAGACGCCAAACCTCCTGCAAGAGGCGGTACATCCGACCGAAACTGCCAAAATCGGCCATGTCTCCCAGGGCCACGGCTCGCTCGTGCAGAAGACTTCGGAAGGGACTGGAGGGTGTGGAAAACGCTCCAGTGATTAATAGCGGCCACACGAGTGAGCGGTCAAAGCCATACGGGCCGGAAGGGATATATTGCATGACGTCCGTGACCGCTTGGACCAGGTTCAAGGTACTTGGTTGGTTCCGATCGTACCCTGGCACCAGGCTGCACAGATAAATACGCGCAGCAATACGGAACACGGCGCTCATGTTCTTCGTTAATTGCTCTGGTCGAATCGCGCCGCTGGATGTGTAAGGGTTCTCGAGCGTCGGATCTGCGGGTTCCGTGTATTCGAGCTGTTGCCCCAGAGCCGACACGTGGGAGCAGACTGCCATGTCATCAACGCGGCCTTCAGCCTTCAGAGCGTCTAAGCAGGCAATCTCGGAGATCAAGTACATGACGCGGTCGTCGCAGCCCATCAGTTCACGCAGGCCGGATGATGTTCCGCTCAGATGCTTGGCGCGGTATGTGTGGGCAAACTGAGGTGTTCTTCCCAGCATTGTGGAGCCTAGGATGTCAATCCAAGAGGTAAGAGACATGCTGAAAGGTGGTGGCGTGTAGGGATTGCCTCTTCGGACCACCGGGTTCAGAAGTTCGAGCTTGTTGACAAGGTTGGAAACGGCCTGGAAATGTTCATTCCAGGGAATATCTGGCAGATAGTCGTCGGGCGCTCCGACGGAGCAGTGAAAGAAGATCATGGCAAGAGTCGCATCTAAGATTTGTTCATGGTCTGTATCCCGGTTCAAAGCCTGGCAAAGCTGCGAAACCGCCTCGTAGCGATGTCGCATGATATCGTGGTCGATCTGTTCCGCGGTCAATCCTGCCGTGGTCTTGAGGTGGATTGCGGAGACGCTGAGGCAGCAATGGAAGTATGACTTGTTGGTCTCTAGAGAGTGAAGGATGGCTCGGGCGCGCGCGGGCCCCTGCTGGTGGACCTCCAGAATAGGGAAGATCAGTCGCAAGACGTTGTCGACAAAGTGATCCAAAAGTGGTCGGTCACCTTCGTCGACTGGAATTGTGGTCTGAAGATATGAAAAGGACTGCCCGCTCGTTTGTTCAAATAGTGCGGGATCGATGCCAGTATAGGGCAGGGGCTGATTGAAATGCTCTTCTTGAAACAGATCGTCGCCAGGAAATGTGGGGAGAGTCGCATGGAGTTGTGGTGGCCCCAAGGCACTGAAGGTTGAGACTGACGAGTCATGGCGCAACGGCACATCATTGACAAACATCTGTCGCTCTGTCTTGACATCCACTTCGTATGGTGTGAACTGGGCGTAGGCCCCTTGTCCCAATGCAGGAGTCGGTAGGTGAGATGCGAATGGATCGTACACTTCAGTGAATGCGGGACGGTTCAAGTTGTGTTCCAGAGACAGAGGAGATCCGAGGGAGAGGGCACGAGCGCGGTTCATACGGTCTAGGGAGGTACCATTCAAGATTAGAAGGATGTCAACAACTAGGGATAGCTGGCGTGGCGCATACCTTGAAGTGCACCATTCTTTTCAATCATCTTAGTCTGCTTAATCTTGTTCTTGATCCGCTCTTTTTGTATTTTTCGCTGTTCTGCGTTGCCCCACCACATTGGTCTTTTGTATTCGCATTTCACGCAAAGGTTGGTGCACGCTCGACAGGCGGGATGACCCTCGTCGCATTTCTTTCGCCTTAATCGACATGTGAAGCAACCTGTTATCGTCAGCATTGCGCGGGACACGGTGCAAGTAGCTGGCAAATGCAACGCCATTCAAGTGTCTCCGCTGATATTGTGATGGCGTGAAGGGGGCTTTACCAGATCGAGATCGCTTATGTAGCTTGACCGCGGGTTTATCGGAGGCCTCATTTTGCGCGATATTATCACTTGGGACTTTGGCGAGACTCGGTATCTTCTTTGACTGCAGAGTCAATGACTTGGTGTTTGGCATTATGGCTGATTGTATGTCAAACGCGCCAAATCCAAAGAGCTGAAAGAGTGTTCGATGGATTCATGAAAGATTCGGCGTCGAGGACTCGCGACGACAGCACGCGAGCGACAGCGCCAAGTGTCCCGTGTCTTGTAGCAGAAGGAGCAATTGCACAGCTAAAGCGGCAGGCTTGGTCGTAGAATAATAAAAGGAGAAGAGGCGAGTTCGAAGTGATGATGCGAAAGCGAATCCAACCTTTAATGCAGACAGACGATGGCATATTGATATATTGGAGATGGTGAGTTAAAGACTAGATTCGCGACGAACTATCGTGCTTTGGATGCTTCTATTTTTTGACGAAGTGGTAGACGGAGCATGGTCGATGGAACATGCGAACCCGCCAGCGAATGGGACTCGACAGGGCGATCGATGCAGCTGTCCTCCACAAGCAACAGAACCTAAATTTGGAGGACTGACAGGGGAAACCGTTGGTCAACATGTGCCTTGGGGTCGATTGCATTGAGCCGGCTTGTGCACTAGCTCCGAGCAGGGACTGAGGTTGATACGCATTGATGGCTGCAGGGGTTCGGGCAGAAAACCCCCAGCCGGGGTCTGCAGCCAGCAAGGTCGATTGCTTGTGCTGATAGGTTGTGGGCTTGTAGCCTCCGTCTCCGAGACCTGATTTCTGCTGTCGATGATATGCACAGTCTGTGCGCGAGTTACTGTAAACGACCTAGCTTCTGTACACGGATATCTGGCCTCGAGAGATATTGTACCATAGCCGAGTCACCTTCAGTGGAGAATCTCCCTCATAGCCATGAACCTTCCATTAGATTAGTCAACCTAGGAACCTTGGCTCCCGATGGCTATTGGCAAGGAGAAAAATTGGCGATCTTCTTTGAAAGACTCTACTTTCCACTGGGCATTACACATGACTGTCTGACGGTAGCTGTCTTCAGGGGATTCGATGGTTGATAGGACACTGTCTGAAATTGCGTGGCTACAGGCAGAGCTGCGTCGAGCGGTGACCATTGGCTGTAGACCACCTTGAGCGCATGCCATTTCTAGTGAATCGTTGCTTGAGGATAATTGACCCATCAACCATGTCGCTCGCGGTGACCTTGGAGGAGGAGGGGAAACATGCAGCTTTGACTCTAGATCGTGACAGGGCGGCAGCTGGTGCATGCCAAGCTTCCCTCTGGCACTGCTGATTTGCTGGGCATATCCAGCCATCAGCGGTTCGGCCCAATAACCGAACGCCGTGTTGTGCAGCACGGGAGGCCCGCAGCCAACCAAGCCGTCGTGGACGCGGTGGAGACCCCGGCCCGTGCAGCAGAAGGACTATGACTGTCTTGATAAGATAGTCGAAGGTCCCTTAATTAGCAACACTTAACCGCCCGTTGGAAATGTTGGTTAATTGTCTGTTTGAGGTTAGGGACCGACAAGAAGGGAAGTCTTATGCTCATTAACGCCCTTCATCTTAGCCTGCATTCTGCTTTTTACTATTAATAACAGCCACATTAATTGTCGGCTAATTGACCGTATATTGCCTTTGTGGTGCTTCTTGATCCTCTCCTCATGATGTGAATGTCCCATAATTAGCAACATTTCCTGCAGTCTTGGGCACAATGCCAAGCACAGTAGATCTTCTCACTTGGAGAATCTTGCCATCCGGGCAATTTTTTTGCATGATTTACCTTAGGCTGACGTTGCAACTCTGTCACGAGGTTGAGAATCCCCCGGTAACCCAGTCTTTGTCTCTTTTCCCCCATTCTGGATATGTGTTTCGATTTCTTACCATCTCTACTCCGTACCGACACCCGATCTTCAATCCAGCTAGCTAGCGAGGACTGAGATCGGAGGAAAACTGCTTCACTGTTTCGAAACAGACTTTTCGCTGTCTCTACAGCAACTGATCAGTTCCAGATTCTGGATACCTTATCATTTATTAAGTAGAATGTGGGAATTAGTTGACCGTAAGTCACGTCAGTCGGCCGTCGGAAATGGCGGACACCCTCGCTTATTCCATTGTGTCTCTGCTCGTTTGCTCCAGCCACCTCGAGTCCTTTGAGGGGGGTCCTCGCGAATGATTGTATTCCCGCATGCTCGAGGTGTAATGGTGGGAGATTCATCACGCTATGAACAATACACATACTCCCTATGAAAGCCCTTTAAGAAATGGTCTTTCCCTTGAGACAGGTCTCATTCTATGGCCTGTTGAATGATATCCCAGCCACATTGTGATCCTTCCAAATCTTGCTTGCCAACACCTGTCTAGCCCTCTGCTCACTGAGTTTACTGGCCACAGATACGACCTGCTCATGAGCATGACTACAAGACAGTTGGTCGCTTCTGTTGAGCGGAAGTTCGAGTCATTAAGTCTTCGCAAATGAAAGCCTATCGGTTCGTAGATGCGCGGGGTAATATATTCCTCTAGAAGAACTGTCGAAGGATGAGGGGCAGTGTGAACATCTGGTAAGCTCGAACAGGCTGATCCACGGTCCGACGGCCTGATAAAAGACTCCACAGTCTCCACTTGATCCATGTCACCGTATCGATGAATCTATACTACCTAGGTATGATAGGGTTGTTTCTTTCCGAGAGTGAACATTAATTATTGATGATTTGCTGCCCTGCACGCACATCCAAATAAGTCCTAAGGTTCTCTTCCGCGTGACTATCATATGGAATCCTTAGATAACATAGGCAAGAAGTCGTTGTCTACCGCATTTCGCGCGCAAGGCTGTTCTCTACCCTTTCGAATTCCCTTCTCGATGAAAAGCGACTTCCACTGGCATGTCCATGGATCACATTGTAAAGCCCGAGAGCAACATCAACGTGCCTGACTCGACATATGCAGGGATTCGCACCTTGGTACGGAGTAGTACAAGGACGATTTGAATTTCATCGAGGAACACCAACTATTCATCGGACATGTACGGAGTAGATAACCGAGAAAAAAAGCAATACAAATCAGCCGCCTTTTCTTTTTTGCCTCATTCGGCAACACAGCGGGAGAACCTTGGAACTCTGCAAACTTGCAAAGTGCAGAAGCATTCATCGAATCAATCATTGATGCTAATTATGTCACAATTCTCGAGGGCGCAGAGCAATTGATTGGTTTCACCGTGAATGAAGGCCAAGAATCCAGAGCAAAAAGACACGTGTGGTATTTACGGAGCAATTAACGGCGGTTAACCTGGAGAGAAATTGTCGCTAATCTTCTAAAAGTAGCTATATTTATCATCAAATCCCATTCCCAGTCTGCCAATGCAGTTAATTAGCGGCAGGATTGTGACGAAGAAAAAGTGCATGCAGCGAAGCTGCATTAGCGCGGGTGTGACGAGAAAATCTCTTATCCAATTGACTCGTTCTCCGCGCTTTTGTTTCTTCTCCACTCCCTTTCCGCTGGCGAGAAAATGATAATTGTCGCTCGAGGCTGCAGGTACACTAGTCGCTTACAATTTACCATTCGAATCATGACAGCCTGTCGAACAGAGCCTGAGCTGCCATCAAAGCAGTGGCCTCTTTTTTCCTACAACCTCTCAGAGCGCTATTCCACCCCCCTTCATGGCGACATTTCTGAGTGTTTAATTTTGGAAACATGTACGATCGGAGCAAACGCATCCTTTTTGCACCCAACGAGATATAGGATTCGAGATCGGCAGCATCACTCCGCTTGACATGGACACGCAGACTATTCCTTTGGGAAGAAATGCCATGCCAACCACCTTGCAGGTTACCAGGGTAGCTATGGTCTGGTTCATTCGCTTTCCTAATGCAACTGCGCCTTTAATTCGTCACATTCACCTTGACTGGAAAATACTACTTTCGTGTTCCGTGTGGCTTTTGTCCTGAACGTATAGAGATCTTGGAGAGCTGCCCGATACATATACTCTCGAAACTCCCGATGCAAACTTTCCTTCAGTTGTACTGTTCTGTCCAGGACTGTATGTGAGCTTCGGTGGCTCTGCTGAACTCAACTTATATCTACCTGTTGTCCATTTCGAGTCCTCATCGCAGGTGTATACATACCCCACTCCCAACAGAACAGTCACCGACCTCACCTCTTAAACTGCCTTAGGATAGCTTCGAACGTACATACTGCACTCCTTGGCAAGCATAAACACATACTAATCTATTTGCTTTACAGTTATCCGTGGTCTGATAGGAGTCGAAGGGCTTTCGGCTGGTTCATTCAGCTCTTGTTTCTTCTTCGGGAGCGAGTGTTCAATCAACTCTAGCATCCCCGAAGAATTTTAACATGGTATGCAAGCCATCCTTACTTCTATCTGCTCACTCTGACGGACGTGTATAGGCGTCCTCTGGTGGAACTCAGTCTCCTTTTCAGACGCTTCAGACTAGGGATCAGTTACCCTTTTTTGTGCCGCGGACAACCTGTCCTCGGCCACCATCTGAAGCAACAGAAATCATGGACACCGATTCCGACTCTGAATTTGCGGGAGACTTTCCTGGTGATTCACCTCATAGAAGTGTTGGATCTGTATGTTACCCTAAACAGTCGCATTATGTATCACGACATCCTGAATGGAGGTTGACCAAAACCACTCCAGCTTGCAACGGAGAGTATCTCCACAGCATCAACGCCCTCGGATATCAAAACTCCAGACTCCACGGGTCTCACTGGCTTCCACTTCCATTTCGACGAGAAACCAGTTGAAGGCCCCATGGGACCGCACCTTTTCCGATTATCGGCGGATTCAACTGAAATAAAATCCTCTGTTGAAGTTGAGTTAATCCTCCAACAGACCCCGACTAGCGCTACCATTCCTCTGTATCGTTCTGCTTCAAAGCTTGAGCCCGAGAGAAGAGATACTCCGGTACCGCAGAATGGGTCCAGACAAGAGCCACAACCAGAGTCCAACAAAGTCAGCGGGGACGTCTCCGAGCTCCGTGACTCTGAAGCTGCCAGCTGGACGCCACAAGAAGTTGTCATGTGGATGCAAAAGCTGGGCTTTGACGACAGTGTCGTTGAGAAATTTTTCATCAACGACATATCCGGTGCAATCCTTATCGAGCTACAATCGGAAGATTTGAAGGAGCTTGACATCCAGTCTTTTGGCAAACGTCATCGATTGATGAATGAGATACGGCACCTTCGAAACAGCACAATAATATCGACAAATGATTTCCAACAGCATCTCCAACCACCTCAGCCAGATGCTGTCTCTCAAGATGCAACTACAACCCCTCAAACGACCGCTGTCGAGGTCATCGATTGCAACGGTTCACCAACTACGGATGAGGAGAAATCCAAATTGAAGGAGAAGAAACATCGGCGGCGGCGGCGTCATAAGCATCACCACACCGAGGACATCACTCCAGAAGAATCTGTCTCCATTGTCGCCATAGAGCAACTGCTTCCCAAAATTCATCGATGCTCCAAAGGGGAGAATTGTCGGAAATGGCAGAAGCAACAAGCCAAACTGGAACGGCTTGCTAGAGATCTTCCCATCGAGGATCTATGTGGCTCGACCATCCTGACGGGCGATCCTGGAAATCCTACTACAGCGCCTACCTTGGTGAAGACCCCAAAATCAGAGACCACGCCATCTCTTGTCGCTTCTTCTGACGTTCTCGGGCCCAATCAAACCCCGGACTTCCGCCTCTCAGAAGAAAAGCTCAACGAGGTGAAACCGCGAGACCCTCAGGAGAACGTTCGTAATTTCCTGAATTTCCAGCGTCTCAGTCGATTACAGCCAGCAACAGATCCTGCAACGCCGCCGACCGAGCATTTTCCCTCGCCTGAAGGGGACTCACCAGGCTCAACGAGCGCAAATTCTACTCTTGCAGAAAACCTTCGCCATCTTCCCAAGCTCAGAATTCCTAGCACGCACGCTTCGTTAGTCAGCTCAAACCTGTCGCCAGGTAATCTCTCTGCGCAGCGCACGATTACTCCGGGAGTATTGCGGAAACGGCCTGCGTTCAACCAGCAAAGCTTAACTGCAATCGGCCCAGAGAAGGTGTCGGAAACATATAGTTCACTTGCATCACCTTCAGATTTCTATCGACAGGATCCTCATTACGGGCAGAGCACGCCATTCTCCGAAGTGGACGTTCCTCTGACTGCAATACCTGTCGGCCCTGTTCCACGAATGATCTCTCAATCAGTGCCACCCAACATGCGCTTTGGTGCTCACCATCAACAAATTCCCGATCCAATTCCGCGTCCTGCGTCGACAAAAGCGGAGAACCATCGGAGGAACGCATCTCTCCAGAACAACCAAAGTGTTCATACTTTGGCACGTCTGGACGAACGCGAAGTTTCGCAACCAATAGATACCATAGAAGATCTGGACAGGACTCCGCGTGCCGCCCATTGTAAAAACAATCCGTTCATCGAGGGAAGTCGTCATGCAAATGATGTTACCCACAGTGGCTGGATGAAGAAGCGCAAGACAACGCGCCTGCTACGCCATGAATGGGAAGAGCACCACTTCACCCTCAAAGGCACCCAGCTTGCCATGTACTCGGACGAGGACGCTGCTCGCCGGGATTCGAAAGCTCTCGAGTACATCGATGTTGACGATTACGCTATTGCTTGCTCATCGCTTGCCTCCAGCTCCAAGCTGACCGCAGCATTCAAGAAGACCGTCTTGAAGCGCAAAGAAACCATTCAGGGCGAGACTGCCTTCGCCTTCTCTTTGATCCCAACGCCAAGCAACGGTAGCTCTGCCTCTGAGCGGAAAGCTTTCTTTACCAACAACGGCAAGTCTCATCACTTTGCCGTCAAGACAAGAGAGGAGCGTATCGACTGGATGCGAGAGTTGATGCTCGCCAAAGCTCTCAAACGGGGCCGCGAAAGCGGTGCCACTGTGAAAATCAACGGCACCTCTGTATGATTAGCCCGGAGGACAGGGTCACTCGAAAACGATCTTGAAGGTTTATTCTGCTGTTTCGTTAAGTTACTTCTATACCCCGTTCCGTTTTTCTGACTCTTGCAGGTGATTTCTTCGATCCGCGCCAATCTCGCATCGCGCATCATGGTTTTTTCTCTCTCGCACTTCCTCCAAATCCAGTCTCCTCCAGCCAAACTAATCACCGAAGTATGACTTGACGAATTTCCTTTTTTTTCGGGCGGGCGGCTTTTTGATTTTGTCAATATTCCTTACGGGAGTTGGGACACACCACGCGATACTTTCCTTTGTTTGTGAACGCAGCATGATGTAGAAAGAAGATTCTCGTCGAGCAAGTTTACGGCTCACGCCGGACCTTGCTAAATTCCATGCTCCTATCCGTGTGCATATGCATACTTGAACATATGTTGTCTGTCTCTTTCGACAATCTCGAGTTGGTACTCATACTGCGTGTCGACACAATACATATCTCCTGAGGGCTTCTTCCATTCTTATTGTTCACAGATAGTCCCTCATGGACTATAAAAAATCAGATACTATCTTTTCGATGATTTGCATTAGTAGCTGTGTAGATGCACTGTTTCCTACAACTTGAAACGGCCAAGCGTGTTGGTTAGAGAGTGCGAACGAATGAGAGCGCCATCTCCAACCAACAATACGGTGAAGATGAATATACCAATAGTACCTAGCCACATTCCCTGTTATCTGATGACTTGGCTTGTTTCAGACGCAATGGTAACGATGAAACTTCTCTTCCTCGCAATCATCAACTTCATGATAGGTTACGGATCTCAGTGGTCTGGGGCGGAGGCTCGGGCCAAACCTGGCGCTTAAACACTGGCGGGGAGTGGAGAGATTACGCTGCGGGTGTTCCTCGAGAAGCAGCAAGGCTCGGATGACCATTTGCTCACAGTTATCGCAGGCCAATGAATCACCTGCGCGTCAATCTCCCCCTGTCTGGATGACCCAATGAGATCCTCTTCAAAGTTCACATCACGGTTCGTCCCTTGATGAATTACTCGAGGTGGGTTGCGAATTTGGCGGTTAAAGCGTGCCGATGCAGGCGTCGACTGACTGGGCCTGTCAGTTGGTTGTCCTGGGCGCCACAGTGCCTTATCAAAGAAGAGCAACGGGCTGGGGGAGAGGAAAAGTCAGGGAGGACAATGTCCAATCTTATGTAAAGGATATTTCCAGCATGTTCAACAACAAGGGAAGAAAGAGGGACAACTAGGAATGGGAGGGTTGTTCGACTGTCGTTATAGAACCTTGAATGCTTCTACTGTCTTTCCTCTCTTTCGCGTCCTTGAACGCCATATTGCCTTCTGCGTTCTTTCGGGTCGATGCTTATGCTTGGCTCCTCCTCGTTCGATCGCTCTGCAAGATGGTGGACGTCTCAGCAGTTCGTGAAAGCCTCGCGCAGGCAGCTCAATCCACGCGAATAGTCATGCGCTGCCTGGGTAGCAGGAGAGATTGCCAGGAATCGGCGCAAAGGAGTCTATCGCTTCTCACAGATACCTTGGACCTCCTCTATCGCATCAAAGATCAAATCAGCTGGGCGGAGGAAAAATGGTTCGTCGAAACATCGCGCCTATATGCCCTCAGCGAAGTACTCGGATGGTTCGACATGACAATGAAGTCTATTGAACTGTACTTCCAGCCGGGCGGGGTCGGTGTTCGCTACTTTAGAAAACACCTTTTGGATAATAACTATCTACCAAGGCTGGAGCAATTCAAGATTATGTTCCTGCTCTCGATGCAGCCGGAATCAAGGTGATATCCTCTCTAGCCAACCCGATGCAGCCTTCACGACTGGTGCTGACTCACGAAACAGCGAGAGATCTTCCTTGGATCGAGAAATAAGAAACAATTTGAGGAAATTACGCTATGTGGAGCCTGGTGAGATCATCGATGAGCCGGTTTGCCTTCACTTTCCTTTGCTAACTTTCCATCAGCGAGTCTCAAGCTGGACCTACAATTCGAGGAAGACGTTCTTGGTCTTACGAATCGCCTGTCCTCTGAGCAATTTATCACTCTTGCAGATCTGTGCAATAGACGGCAACAAGGCACGTGCAGATGGATACTTGAAAACAGTCGGTATAAGCAGTGGCTGCTTGGGTCTTTCAGGACACTATGTTGTGTGGGACCTCGTATGTAGACATCAGCCTTGATACTTGCAATCAGCTTGGCGATACTGACATTTTACAAGCGGGCGCAGGAAAGACTTTTCTATCGTACGTCTCACGGCTGTGCTTTTCATCGAGTCTAATGGATTACGCAACAGCCTCCCTTTCACCCTGTCCATATTTACTCGAGATACTAACGAATCTCACAGCTCTGCTATTGTCGACTCGCTCCAAAGAACCTTCACCTCGCCTGATGTAGCAACGGTCTTTATCTTTTGCCAGGAAGAAAAAGAAAAGGAGCAAACATCAATGGACTTGCTCCGTAACATGCTGGCTCAGCTTGTCTACCGAAAACGAAGTCTTTCTTACACCACCGCATCATTATATTATTCCGAGTCCTTAACGAAGGGAAGAGCCTCGCCCAAAGCATATCAAAACGCCATTCGCGCGGAAGTCAACAGATTCTCCAAGGTCTTCTTTGTTGTTGACGGTCTGGACACTTTCTCTGATAAGGAGCGCATACTCAACAGGCTTCAGAAGCTGCCAGAACAAGCACAACTTCTGGTCACTCTGCGTGAGGTGAAGCATATGGACCAAGCCAGCTATTTAGATGTCCTTGCCTCCAAGGATGATCTACACCTTTATGCCCTTTCCCGAATCCGCGTCGATGCAGGGCTCAGAGGTCTTTTGCAAGACAACTCATCCGATTCTTCACTGGAAAAAGAGGTCGTCCGCTCGGTGACAGAAAAATCCCATGGATTGTAAGTATCAGCTCGCTTCTTTTCTTTCACTCGATTAGTGGTGGAATGAATGCTCATTTCTGTCTCCCTTTAGATTCCTACTGGCGAAGTTGCACGTGGATCTCTTGTCCAGATACACTGATCGCAGCCTGCTTGAACGGGCACTTATTCATCTGCCAGAGAGCCTCAGCGAGGCATACAGTGAAGCTTTGAAGCAAGTCGTTAGCCAAAATATCTATGCGAGTCGCTATATTTACTGGACGCTGTACGCTCGTCGGCCGTTGTCAGTCGCGGAACTTAAATATGCCACAGGAAGCGATGGTGTCGAAGACAGGCAAGAATTAGTCACATTCGAACAGTCCTTGTCAATTCAGAGCTCAGGTCTCCTCACGGTCGACGCCGTGACCGGCACCGTCCGTTTGGTTCACAAGACGGCAAGAGAATACTTGAATGGAACGGCTGCCAGAGTTTTCTTCCCCAACGCGCAAAAGAAGATCGCAGAAGTCTGCCTTACAGTTATCACGCCAGACGAAGTCGTTGACGATTGCTACGCTAACAATGGAGGCATATCACGTAATTCGAGCGGAGGCCTTCTGAGCTATGCGGCGACATTCTGGGGGTACCACGCAAGCGAAGTCGCCGAAGACGAGCAGACGATACAGGTTTTGATCAAAACCTTCCTCAACAAGTTCTTGTGGAGACGTCCTGCGCCTCGTGAATGCCCCAAAGAAGATCAAATTCCAAGCGAACTCGGTCTAGGGAAATACCCTGAAGATTGGAGTGCTCTTCATATCCTCGCATATTTCGGCATTATCGGGAAATCCAGACGCCTCTTAGAACAGGGCGCGAACGTGGACGCTCAAGACAACGTACTGGGACTGACTCCTTTACATTGCGCTGCGTACAGAGGAAATGACGAGATGATAGAGTTCCTGTTAGACAACGGGGCTAATGTCAATGCACAAACCAAGGATGGTAGCACCGCTTTGCATTTGGCAGCACAGCGAGGCCAGCGGAAAGCTGTAAAGTTGTTGCTCTCGCGCCGGATCGATTCGCAGATCATGAATCTACAAGGCGCGACAGCCCTTCAAGTGGCAGTAGGGACCGCGACTGATGAGGCAACTGTCCCGTTGCTAGTCAAAAACAAAGTCGACGTTAACGTCCAGAACAATCGGACCGGCAATACTGCACTCCACCTCGCAGTCGAATGGAGACGACCACGGATCCTTTTGTTCCTTTTAGAAAAGGGTGCAGCAATGGATGTTACGAATGAACAAGGGTTGACTCCTCTGCAAGTGGCGGCAAAGACAGATAACTGCGAGGCCATCTCGCTGTTGCTTCAGCGCGGGGCTCATGTTGAAGCTCGTTCTCTTTCGGGATTCACTGCGTTGCATCTGGCTGCTCACCACGGCCACTGGATTGCCTTTGACCTCCTGCTTATAGGAGGCGCGGATATAAACGCCTGGAACAAAGAAGGGGAGACTTTGCTCCACGAGCAAGCAAGGAAGTCTTCTAATACCTCGATTGCCACTAAATTACTTCATCAGGGTGCCAATATCGAGGCTCGGACATCCCAAGGGTATACACCATTGCAGTGTGCAGCAATGTACGGGAACAAAGTGATGTTCGACTTTCTGATGTCAAAGGGTGCGAAGTTGGATGTTCAAACGGCGAAGGGAGAGACTCTCCTTCACATCACTCCTCCTGCCAATCCGGACTGTCTTGAGATACTCAAGACTCTCCTCGATCATGGCCTGGATGTCAAAGCCGTTTCTAGTCAGGGCTGGATGCCCCTTCACCAAACCGTGTATTCCGGAACAGGATTTCCTGACATATCCTTTGACAAGACGTCCGAGTATATTCGCCTTCTCCTGTACCACGGAGCCGACATCAACGCATGCTCCTTGTCCGCAACCGCTGAAACACCTCTGCATCTCGCCACAACGGCGTTGATACCGAGACCCTCCTTGGTCTCATTCCTTATTGAGAACGGTGCGAGCGTAAACGCCGTGACAAAGGAAGGCCGAACGCCACTTCACTTGGCAGCTGAACGCGGGCGAGAGTCAATTTTCCGCATTCTGCTCGACGCTGGCGCGGACATGAGTATTGAAGTACCCGCCGCCGCTATCTGTGATGATGCCAAAGGTCCTCCTTTGGGTACTACAGCTTTTGACCTAGCTCGTAATAACCCATTCGGTGCCCTGTGGTTTGACGCCGACGGAAAGCTGCGTCCCGCTCCCGAAAAATCCAGACGGGACAGCGTCGCAACCATTATTGAAGACCTTGACTCGGATTCCGAGACTGGAACTAGGGAGTCGACGCTTGTTGGGAGCGAGCAACCGTATGTGATTGTGTGAGCGAGGCGTTTTATTTCGAGGGACTAGTCGTTCGATTGTACTTGGCATGGTGATATTGTGATACCTTTATTCGAGGAGGAAAAGTGTCTTTCGGGTGGTTGGACTTGTGTAATGGGATCACCTCGCTGGATCGCGAGGAACTATTCTGTCATTTCTCTTCCTTTTTCTTCCCCCTGCCAGTATTAGCCTGTCTTCATGGTTATCAAACTTCATACTCTAATTTAGGGTAAATGTGTCGGCTGCTGGTACGCGGTTGAGACACATACAGACAATTTGTTTGAATTTGACCATGATACTCCGCATTTTCATCCACACGCTGAATGAAGACTTGCATTTCCCATTATCTACTGTGATCCAGTCATGGCTACAACTCCTACCCCTACCATAGTCGGCACCACTATGCCTCTACCAGTCATCCTACGCAAATAAATTCGTCTTGTGATGGGTTAAAACCTTGCTATTACTACCCAATGACTAGAAAGTATTAAAGGAAACTCGCTAAGGAGAAGGTAAAGGAAAAAGGAAAGAGGGTGAAAACATAGGATATCACGCATTCGCCTCCCAGCATACCATTCCCTTTACCGGATTAGTGATGGAATTTTGGTGGCATCGCATTCTCCCGCAGCAAGGGCTGCTGCGACTGCAAAGGATCCCGAGAATCGACTATAAGTAATCCATCCTTCCCCTCCACGAGCGTGACCTTGGTCTGCCCGACGGTCTCGATCCATTTCCTCGTCGAGTCCCTGGGACCCGCCCTGTCGTGCGGTGCGGGCTCCTGTTCTGACATTCCATTGTAAATCCGCGAGGTTAGGATCCAGCCTGGCGATGTTTTGTTGAGGAATTTCCTCATTTTATTCGGCCCAGAGCATCCCAAACACGTAACGGCCAACACGGCTACGGCAACAAACAGAGTGCAGAGGAGCGTAAGCAGAGCCGGGATCGCGTAGGGGTAGTGGTACTGGATCCGCCGGTCATACACAGTCACCGGGATTAGGTTCGATGACGCACCGCCATCGCGTTTCTGGACGTCGCCTTGTGCTGCTTGGAGGCTTTTCGTCCCGACTACCGCGTTCGCTGCGATGTCCGTCCAAACGAGATTCATGATCCTGGCAGCACTGGCAGGGGTGCGAGAGTGCTCCTGCCACAGTCGGAACATGGCGAGGTTAGATTGTCCGCTGTAGTCAGCTACCCCAATGTTGGGGTCGCAAATAGCATATGCGGTGGATAGTGAGTCGACGTGGAAGTCAATGCCAGGTAAGTTCTGGTAGCCAGGACCTGAGGCGACGCCGACACTCACGCCAGCATATCCGGGCAGGTAAAGCGATTCCTTCCGCAGCGTAGAAAGGCTCACGTTGCCCTGATCGGGACTCGAGACGAGGCCCCACAGCGGATGGACGTCTTTGAGATACAGCGTGGTTTGCTCGACGCCCCAGAGTGGTTTGGACATGTCGTTTGGATAAGTCTTATCCGTTATGTTGGTGACAGTCAACCCCGATAGATCATCGGTTCCATTGAAGCTGAAAGAAACGGTCTTGACCAGTGCTTTTGTGGTTGAAATGCACGTATATATAGGGATGGTCCATTTGCTTCCAGGAGTAAATAGGATGGACGAGCTGCCATCCTGTGGTCGAGGGGCGCCATAGAGTAAACCGCACTCGGCCGCAAAGCTACTGATGTTCGCATAGTCAAGACCACCGGCACCCTGGCAAATAAGTCCTGGACACTGTTAGCAACGAACCGATTCTCCTCGGAAGAGCACGGTGGGGGTTGATTACCAATACTAGAAGGTGTGGCCTCATTTCCGGGGTTTTTGACAGGGAATTCAGTGCAATCATGACTTTAAACCATCAATTGTCCAGTAAATCTATTCGAGATATGACTAGATGCAATATGTCTATTGGATATGGAGGGAAACAAGCAGAAATTGATAGTCAAGCCTCATTATTGTACTTGGTAGACGCATGTTGTGTGCGTATATCATGGAGTGAGCATGTTATCCGAGTGAAAATATATATCGGATACAGGTGTATATTTAGACTTCATTACCGACGATCGACTTACTCCCCTTTGAGTAGAGAAAGAAATGTCTCGAAGGGGATTGGCACATGGAAACAATTAGCATATGAAGTTAAAATATTAGTTTTAATCAATCGCCATGCAGTTGCTGAAATTTCTGTTGGTATCAAGTGGCGTGGGAGTGATTTGAGGCTGTAATTAGCCATCACAGGAGCAGCCACGCTGCCACGGTACATCTGACCCCCAAGACATTTGACATCTACAATAGGATCTATACACGCCATTGCGATCCATCGCAAAATTCACTCTACAATATTAAATGCCCTTATGCGGAATTGGTAATCTGTGGAAAGTCTCCAACGTACGTATCACACTCTGCACTCGTGATGATTCACATGAGTCTGGTATGTCGTACAGAACGGCTGCGACGACGACCGATTGCATGAGCAGTGCAGAAATAGACACATTGATTCTTATCTATGTACGGAGTATATCGAGCGAATCACCGAGAGAACTACTGTACTGTAATATTAGAGAAAGGGCGGGGATCTGTAGAAGCTCACATGGATGCTCCCTTGCTTCGTTTGGCAAGTGATCAGTCGACAAGACCAAGAGCTTCCAAACAAACAGATCAGAAGATTCCTCGCTCGGGAGATGGACCATTGTCGCTTGACTGTCAGCTCAATGCGAGTCCATTACCAGTATGAATATCAACAGCCAAGACTACACAAGCGACCAAGCAGTATTTTAGACCCGGTGTTTGCAAAGGTAACAGGTGCATATGTAGCAGGACGTATCACTTGTTCGACCTCTGAAGTTGAGAGTGAGTATGTGGTCGTCCAGTCTGCTTGAGCCGACAGCCGAGATTCGATTGCACAGCATTTGCCACGAGAGGCGTGGAGCGCCTATCCGGCCATACTGTGGCAGCGACCTTGAATGTCTGTTGCACTTGAAAGTTGGAGGATGATTTCTCTCGTTTGTTGCAGAGTCCATCTTGAGGATAAACGTGGGGGGCAACCAGCTGCGAAATCGGAAATATGAGTCTTACCGTAGATAAGAATGTTATCTACCCAACGAGAGAGATTATGGGCCTGGCGGACTAGTGGTACGCATTTGAGTCCGGGTAAATTACCTCCGCATTATCTGGGGAAGACACGGCGAGCTCTAGACTCGTCAGAAAGTTGGACGGAGGACGCCAACGACTGTTAACGCGTGCTCTCACAGGTGCCTCACAAATTAGGAGAAACGGTCCGTCCAGGTCAAGCCCTGCCACCATCCATTTGCGACTCCGTGCTAACTTCGCTACGGTTCCAGAGTGGTGGAAACACAATGCTACACTGCAGACTTACTCTTAGGCTGTAGGAGGTCCCGCAACAAAATGTCTGAACTTTGGACCCAGGTACTACGTACAGAGCATGGAGTAGATAGGTCGAAAAGACCGTGGAAAATGGAAATTGAAAGAGCGGTCGACCGCCGCAACAAACATCCGTGTGCAACCAGAAATAATGCTGCGTCTCCTAGGAAATCTTGGTTCAATAATGATGCATTGAGAGTCTCAATCTGTTCTTTTTCGATGGCGGATGGTTGCGAGGTTACTCGATCAACGGGGTCTGGAATGCTTGAGGCAGATTGAAGAACTAGTCAATAATAACAAGTCGATTATTTATGATTCAGCCAAGTCTTCTGGCGTTTGGACCAAGCTTTGTGTCCATCCACCTTAGAGGCAAGGAACAGAGAAGACTGAAGTCGCTGGGAAGCCGCCATCTCAATTGAGAGCAATCACCACCAACAACCCCCCCCTTTTTTCTTCTGTTTGGAGCCACCAGCTTGATTTTCAGAGCAATTGACTTCTCACAGTCTTATATTTCTTTTTAATCTCTGTTCCTCAGCCATCTCTCATTTATTTCTCCTTGTTCCCTGGTGCAGGCTTGCATTACTGCCAGCAAGAGCAGTGGCATCTAGGCAGTTGCATTCACCACCTTCTCTGAGACCCATCTTGGGCTTCTGGCCTGCCACAACCACCACTGCTCTGTCACTCACTTCCTATGAATCTCTTCTACATCTTAATGCTACAAAGCCCCAGATCTCCTCTTCCATAGATAGATCGATCCTGTCTACAGACTACAAGCAATACTTCCTGAAATCCCGGTCTACACCATGAGTGCTGCACCTGGACTGACGGTGATCGGCGCCCAAGTGACAGCGGCAACAATCAACAAAGATGAAAAATGTCCACCACCATACCCACAGTGCCTGACTACTGTGTCTTCAATCCAGTCAGACCTGTCAGCCGTAGAAAATGAGACGACACACGAATTCGACCCTTCTGTCGGCGCGAAACCCTACTCCCCTTTCTATCGCCATGCCACCCCCACGACATCGGTCGAGCACCTCACTCTGACGGCCAAGCAGTCCAACCGCGACTCGCGCGATATGCAGCGACTCGAAAGCGGAGGCTGCACCTCGCAGAGCCAGTCCTTCGATTCCCCGAAGACCGAACGCTCAAAGTTGTGGGGAGGAGACAGGAAGAGTTGCAACCCTCTCAAGTCCTTAACCCCAAAGCAGCGCCTCGCGGTGAAGCTTGTGATCGCAATCGTCACGGTCGGCACCATGATCGCGATCGCGCTGGGGATCACTGCCGCCGTGGGAGGAGGAGTTTGGAAGTCTAATAACCAGCAAGGAAGGATCGGGTCGTCGTAATGAGGGAGCGAGAAGGTTATGGCGCACATCGAGAGTGAGATTATCCTCGAGAAAACCATTCAACGTCATCCCGGTCCTAACAATCTGCGATCGATAGGAACCCGAAAACATTGTGTCAGATCCCATCTTTTGGGAACATCAGATAAATGCCCTCACGTCTGCATTGCCTTGATCCGAAAGTCTTCTCCGAAAAACACGTCCGATCATTGCTCAGTCAAGGCCCAAATTAGCAGCAACAACCGAAATTCCGACGACCGGTGAGATAAAAAACAGGATCAGTGCGGCTCGCCCCCGGCGATTATGATACCACGAGTCTAGCGCTGGGCGAGAATTTTATACCCACTGCAGACCAGAGGATCCTGAGCGGGCTCATCCATATCCTATGCACGAACCGCGGACGAAATGTCAACCGCTAGGCCTGAGGGGATGCTTTCGCCCTGTACAGTACCTCATTTGCAGACGGGAGCTGGAGACTCCCGAGTCTGTAGCCATGGAATTATTCTTCTCACATTGTGTCTTAATCAATTCCATTCAAAGAATAACGAACATCTTACACATGGCTAGCAGGTAGAGATCGGAATGTATCGCGCGGAGGAGCGTCTAGATCGAAATCAACCACAGAGTAATTTTCAGGGAATCCAACGATGCAAGTTTGGTGCCTGAAGACGGCCTGAGGAAGCAGAAGGCTCGGAACAACCTGGTTTCCGACCCCGTGACCCACGACCCACCGCGATTTTTGCTTCAAAACGCGAGACTCGTCAACAAATCCTTCCTTCTTTTTCTTTTCCTTCCTCACATCGAAAAGCTTTAACAGAACCTGCCACGACCATCGTCCAGTCTTTCAATCCCACGGCGATGTGTTGCCTTGATCTCTTCAGATCATCGGTTCTGGAGAACAACTTCTTTCCTTGATAGGAAGTTTCCCTCTCGTTGGGTCCTCTTAAGTGAGGGCGATGAGGGGGGAATGTCGATGACGGGATACATCCTCCACAAAAGCAACGAACAGAGTGGATGTCAGCTCTGTGATGACTGTCCTGAATGACCCCTTTCTTGGTCTTAATTGTGCCATCCGCTATATGTATTTCTGGATCTGCAGTCTATGACTTCGAATGAATGCTTGTTTACCCCGACACTTTTCCTTTCTGAAAGCAACTTTCAAAGGCAATGCTGCTGGCTGATGTCCTTGTCTATTGCGTAATCTTGCCATGTAAGGAAATGAATTGCCAGGATGTCCTCACGCTGCTGCCAGAATGAGGTACAGAAGATCGTTCTGGCTGTCCTTCTCCGCTGATCTAGGTACGGATACTTGATGCATGAACGTCCTGTTCGCGGTCGAGATCGAGTCTGCTTCACCGAATGGGATCAATGTACCTTGAATGTCCAGCATGGCATGTGTCGGCTGCCGCAAGGGCGCGAAATACAGACGAATCAAACGTGGTTCGACTGGGGATGACCCGTCCCCGTCCATACCGGTCCCTGGCCTTTGTCCTATTTGGGAGTTGAGGAATGCTACTATATTACCTGCCACCATTTTATGTCCACACAGCCGACATCCAATTTGCGCATGCTATCCGACAGTCAACTGGCACACTCTGGCCCATTCCCGAGGACATTCTGATGACATCGAATTTGGCTCGAGCTCACTTGTTTGTTTACCTTATTCGCCGGTATTTGACATTCCGGACGAGATATGACAAGCTAAAGGCAGGACAGGGAAAATCATAAAGAGCCGACAAGATGTCCTCTCAATGGAGACGGTTTCTTTCTCCAGCAGCCTTCGGTTTCCAGCAGTCTCTCGTTAGATCGATCTTTTTGCGCTCGTTTACCCTCTTCCCCC
>JSYV01000939.1:0-11220 GCA_000787455.1 Evansstolkia leycettana | reverse complement strand
CTTCTGTACTTAATTTCACTTATCAGGTGCTGTTAGATAGCTAAATTTTTAATATACTTGTATTGCACTATTAAGGAGGTTCGGGTTCTCAGGAATGTCCGGTTAGATGATATGTCCGGTTCGATGATGGATTACGTTATGGGAGATTGAGAAGAACATCTGCCCGCAATGATGAGGCTGCGTCATACTGGTGGTATGTTTCCTACCTGGCAAGTTCTGAAACTGATCATTAGAAGGGCATTTTTTCACCGCCATTCGATCAATTGATCCTCTGGATAGAGTACCTGCCCCAGGTAGATGTCGGTCAGGCACAGTTTGCATTGGTGGTACCACCAATGAGAGAGACTGTAATATGGGCAGTGTCAAACGTGGTTCAAGGAAGCACATATGTACTATCCACGATGATATACTTTGGTTACTTGGCTAATGCTGAACTGCCTGACCTAGATTGCAGATCTGAAGATCTCTCTCTGGACGTGGGGTTGGTGAGATGTGTTGTCGGCTCAGTCCCTCCTCAGACTGTAATTTCGACAAGAGCTGGCACTGCTGCCCTCATTCTCCGCATTTCTTGCTGTGCCTAGGTGGAAAAAGGGGAAAGGGTGGCACCCTAAATCAGACAGTCGCAACAAAGTAATTCCAGGATATGATGGAGATGCACCCACATTATCGACGTCTGTCTGAACTCGGTTCCCGATGTTAACCATGACGTAACCGGGGAACCCGAGTGTTCACAGGTTGCCGACTCGGGCCGTAAGAGAGACTTTGGAAGGTTGATTGCAGCAGAAGATGACTCTGCGAGTGATGAAGAACCTATAGCTTCGTTGAGAAGAAGTGACTCTTCACGAGATAGCAATTGTCTCTTAAAAGTGCCCTGAGAACAGCGTTTCCAATCCATCCTCCGTCTGCTGCAGCCTCCAAACCAGGGAACAAGGCCCGCATGCAACAATCCACCGCCAGCTCCACTGTTTTCCACTTGTTACGATAGATGCTCAAAGTGGGTACTACCAGTATCCTTGAGTAGGGCACCGAGGTTTACAACGTCGCCAGTTCCTGTATTTCTTGTCTCCTTCTTGATACTCTTGTCGCTTCCCTTCTCTTTCCTGGCTTTTCAGCGCAAAAACCCGGCTCAGAATCGGATACAGGCGCGAAACTTCGACGGACAAACAGTACAGACGATCATAACGGATACGGAAGGAATCATGTCGCGGACAAAGGTTCTAATAATCGGAGCAACGGGTGAGACAGGAGGTTCAATCGTCAATGGCCTCCTAGAGGCTGGTCACTTTGTACGAAATGCCGAATTCTGAATACCGCCCATGAGTCGATAAAGGTTCTGACCAGTTTTGTTGTCAGGATGTTCTGGCTCTCATCCGGCCCTCGTCGATGCACAAGCCAGCAGTTGCACTTTTGCAGGAACGGCGCGTCCAAATCCGAACATGCGACATTAAAGCTCCGGAGGATGACCTCGTCGAGGCGTTGAAAGGTGTCGATGTGCTTATCAGTTGTATCGGACCTGCAGAACAAGAGGATCAGATCCCGTTGGCGAAAGCTGCCAAGAGAGTTAGAGTCAAGCGCTTCATCCCTTGTGGATTCATCACGGTGGCGCCTCCCGGCGGTATCATGTGGTTGAGAGACGAGGTATACCCGTCCTCCGATTTTCATGTCTATACAATCTCGCTAACGGGCTTTTGCTTGTGCAGAAAGAAAAAGTGTACAACCATGTCAAGCAGCTCTGCCTTCCTTACACCATTGTCGATGTCGGCTGGTGGTACCAGCTTTCCTATCCTAGACTTGGTTCTGGCAAGATCGACTATGCGATGACCATCGCCAATGACGAGATCATTGGTGACGGTAATACCCCGACTGCGCTGACCGATTTGAGAGACATTGGACGCTACATCGCCAGGATCATCGTCGATGATCGCACGTTGAACAAGATGGTCTTCGCCTACAACACCGTGATGACACAGAACCAGATCTACGACCTGTTGGAAGAAATCAGCGGGGAGAAAATTGAGAGACACCATGTGAGCTGACTGCATTCTTATCCACTTCTTATGCGCTTTTACTGATCGTGCCTTGCGGCAGATTTCGGAAGAGCAAATCTGCAGCAGAGTACTAGCAGCCCGGCAGTCGAGCGAAACGTTTCCTTTCGATCCGGTCAAGTTCGTCCCTCGATACGTTGCTGAGTACCAGCTCTCATGGGGAATTCGTGGTGATAACAACCCTGAATATGCAAAGTACCTCGGCTACATTACCTCGAAGGAGCTATACCCCGATTTCGTGCCTTCTGACTTCAGGGAATACCTCGAATCCGTCTTCAGAGGCACGGCCAAGGGTATCTACACTGGCCGCATCGCGTCAAAGGCTCAGCAGAGCACTTTCCCCCGTACAGAATCTAGCGATTCGCTACTCACCAGGGGCAGGACTTTCCCACGCACGGAATCAAGCGACTCGTTTCTTGGTAGAATCTAGACTGGCAGTCTGGTACACTGCCAGAATTGAGACGACGCTAGCCGTTGCATCCGGATGATGAAATGTGTCATGAATGTTCTTCTCGTTCGCACAGCAAACTGGGTTTGCGACAGAAGGTGTGGTTGCTTGTTCGTTAATGGTTGAGATATTCCCCGGCGTTTATTTCGTCTACTTTATGCCCCTTGGTATTGGTGACACATCCAATCCCTGCAAATTGGCTTTTGTTTGGGTCATTTGGGATCTTATAGAATGCTCTGTGAATACTAGCTCACTTTGTTCATTGATCTTCGAACTTCCCTCCCGAGATTTGCTCTCGTCGCTACTCTTTCCCTGATGAGTTTGTGTCTCTGGAGGGCGCCTTGCAGCCCTCATATTGCTTGATGCATTTGAACAATGGTTCCTGGAGGGCACCTCAGTATGGTTTGGAACTCACTGGATTGATATATTCCTGGCCATACTTGTGCTGGACTTGCCTATGGTGGTAGCACTTTCCCCTTCTGGCTTTGGCTGCTTGCCTTCTCCCCAATTCAACTCAGTCACCTGCTTCACCTCGCGACTTCCTCTTCAACCTTCTCACACCTTGTCCCAGAAAAGTGAACGACTTCCTCAATCATGGACACATTGTTTCTCGCGTTCTTGTACTCGAGCAACTCGATTCAAAGATGCCTCCTCGTGATCTTCAGAATGTTCCACTTGACGAAGCGATACCGTTGGAGGAACACCATCCACATGATGTTCCAGCGAGACGATCTGCCGTGCGTCGTGCTCGCCTTGGTCATCGGGAACCTCTCAGCGCAGATCCCTATCATTCCTTGAAGCCTATCCATATCACCATGATCAGTTCGTCTTCATTCCTGCGTTGGGATAGCAGTTCATTGATCGGTATCCAGGCATCGGAGGCGCCATTGGAACTGGCCTTATGATCGGAACAAGCAATGCTTTGTCGAAGTACGTATCCATCAAATGCTGAACAATACCCGGGAAGCACGCCATTAAACCGATGTGCAGGGCCGGAGTAAGTTCCCTGCATCTTGAAAGCGGTGCTGGAATAACCGTCTCAGCCTGCTGCCATACTCATTTCGTACACCGTTGTCGGTGCCGTCGTCTACTTGATCCTGTGCGCGCTGGGGGAATTGACAACTTGGCTTCCAGTGCCCTCCACGCTTACTGGACATGCCGTTCGATTCTATGATCCCGCCCTTGGATTCGCTTTGGGTTGGACGTGAGACTTTGGAGCCCGCCAGTTTATTTTTGCCTTCTAGCGTATTGCTGACTCGGGATAGATTCTGGCTCAAGTATGCGGTCGTCACTCCGAGCCAGCTGACGGCCGGTGCCTTGGTGATGTCATATTGGTTCGACCCGAAGGTTATCAATCCTGGAATCTGGATAGCGATCTTCTTGGCCATTATTTTACTCGTCAATATTCTATGTACGCCGTCCATCGGAGAGCTCGAATTCTGGCTGTCTTCTTTCAAAGTCCTCGTTACTACCGGCCTCATAATCCTGTCACTTGTTCTGGCATTAGGAGGAGGTCCGACCCATGAGCGCAAAGGCTTCCGGTATTGGAAGGATCCAGGCGCCTTTGCAGTTCGACCGGACGAAGGGATTTCCGGGGTAATCGTTGCGGTCTGGAGTATCATGCCGTCTGCAACATTCGCCTATCTCGGAACCGAATTGCTTGGAGTGACCATCAATCATGCCCAGAACCCACGGGCCACAATACCACGCGCAATCAAGCTGACGTTTTGCCGAATCCTGGTTTTCTATATCCTCAGCGTCACCCTGATCGGGATGCTTATCCCCTATAACTCGCAGGAACTAGCCTTTGCTCCTGACCCGTCTCAGTCTGCCGCCGCGTCGGTCTTCGTTGCAGCGATCCGGCTATCTGGCATCAGGGTGCTCCCAGATATTCTCAACGCCTGCATTCTGCTCTTCGTTCTAGGTGCTGCCAACTACGACTTATACATGGCAACCAAGGTTCTTTACGGTCTTTCGCGGGAGGGAAAAGCACCCGGCTTACTGTCTCATGTCAATCAGAGAGGCCTTCCTAACTACGCCTTGAGCGTATGTTCGCTGCCTGCCTTCTCAGCGTTTGCAACCATTTCTGGTGACTCTACAGTCGTTTTTCGCCACTTTCTCAACTTGGTGACCATGCTGGGTCTCATGGTCTGGATATCGATTCTCATCACGCACATTTCCTTTGTACGCGCACGGAAGGCTCAGAAAGTTCCAGACGAGGCTCTTGTTTATCGAGCCCCCTTTGGGGTGCCAGGATCATGGGTCGCCATAGCCTTGTGTATCTTAATTGGGCTGAGTAAACTCTTTGACATTTTCGCTCATGATATCGAGGGTAAGGGATCGCACTACAAGGCATTGGTCACTTCGTACATCGGTTTACCGCTATTCCTATCCATCCTTATATCTCACAAGCTTATCAGGAAAAGCCACAGCGTCCGGCCGGAGAAAGCTGATCTGTGGTCTGACAAGGACATGGACGGTGGGGAAGATGCAACTGCTTCTGCCAGGACATTGGAGGAATCGGCCAAAAAGACGGGTAGTGGTTGGAAAAAGAGAATGGTTGCATTCTGGTTGCTGTGACCCCGTTTCTTTTGAGGACTCATTGGATCTCTGCAAGGTTGTTCTGTCTCGAAATTTGCTTTCGTCCTTCGCAAACAACATTCGATCACTTTCACCCGTTGGAGTCAGACTGAAACGTGATTTCCCTCGTCTCTGTCGAAGAAGCGAAAGACTTGTGCGTGCTCTGCTTGAAGATCACTAAGCGAAGCTGGGGAGATGTCTCATCACGAGGTTGAAATATGACACGTCTAGTCCTGGGATCCTTTCAAAGTGCAGAGTTGATTGCTTTGACAGTCTTGTGGATACTATTTGTACAGTTCCACGGTTTGTTGATAGTTGGCGGTGGGATCGGAAATGTCTCTCCTCTTGAGGTTGTGGCGTGTGGGGAAACAAACATGGACTTCAACTGAGATTATGAACTGCTTTCTTGTCAATGAACTTCATATCCATTGCTCCATTATTGACCCTCCTGAATGTTAACCAAGAGCTGTTTTTCATGTGTGTCCTCTGGCTTTGCTTTGTGTCTGATGAAAAAGCAATGCAACCATTGATTTGTCTACTTTAGCGCTATCTGGAACTGCGCCCGCTGTCACACTCTCCATTCCTTTAGCAATCTTTTCTACTTCAGTGCTCTTGCTTGCCTCCACCCACAGAGCGCTCTTTTTTAATTGGTCTTATAGATGTGATATTGTTGATTGTTTGCTCGTTGATGTATTCTGCTATCTCTCTCTCTTTATGGTGCAATTATGTGGGGGACGCAGTGGTCCTGTACGCATCAACCCATCTGCCTTTTTGTATAGCTACTGAGCCACCCCATTTTGACCTGGAAGGGGACAACTGCAAGCTCAATCCTTATCATTTATTATTTGCCAACCCGATTCAAAGATTTCCTGCATGTTGTGAATGATTGATACAGAATACCAACATCTGGTGCTACCCGTTACTGCGCTGCAGACATGGAGACTCTTCCTCGTACCCCTCGGAAAAGAAGTGGGAAAGACCTAACCAAATTGACCGACTAGTTCAACGACAAGTTCGGTCTACAGATTCCAAATCCTTATTTTTACTCACCGTCCGCTAGAAGTTCTGATAAATCGCTGGGCCTACGCTGTTACCAGGGCATCAGACGGCTCTTCTTCAACCGCAATGTGGATCTCAACCGCATCCTCAATGATTTCGAGGACTGGTCCATGTCCATGTTGGCAGATGAGGGGAGTCGTAGCTCGACGAGAAGATCGACGACAACGTCAAGAGCACTGCGGAATAGGCTGATCACAGAAGACAGGTGCAGACTTGTTCCTCCACACCAAAGTGACATCCACTTGAAGTATTTAATGAAGTTGATCGACGATGAAATCTATCTCGCCTACACTGCGCACAGAGGATTTCCCCGATATTGATCTCGAAGACTCCAGTTGGGATCTTGGCACCATGCCAGGCGGTCGTGAGAAAGGGCAATTCGAGGTGGCTTCTGATGTTGCAACCAAGGGACCCTCGACAGCCAGGGAGCAAAGCTCTCATCACGGAGGAACAATGCCGCTGCCGTCTCCTGCAAAAAGACGTGGCGAGGATGAGCTTTTCGACGACTACGACCTCCTTCGTTTCTAACGCTGATACCCTTCCCGTCAATACTTCGTTCGCTACGACTGTCACGGAAATCACAGAGCCGATGAGCTCTCAGTCAATATATGATGAGTCCTTGATAGCGTCGCACTTGCTTAGCCAGGAGATGAATATGGCCACTGACGGGGAGGAAAGGGTGGTGGAAAGTATCCCAGAAAAGGTAATTGATCAGAGGATCATAGATGAACTACTTCACAACGGGCCCTTCTCTCTCTCTCTCGAACAGCCGTTCCCAGGGTCAATAGCGCTGCGATATCGATACGAGCTAGAGCGTATCGGCAGAACATGGAATGTACCTCTCAACCGGATGCTGGTGGGCGACAGTCTCTCCTTCAAATGCCATGGAGACTTCTGGAAATGGATTGAGAACCACAGTCAGCGAGGGAAAGCACCGCTTCAAGAAAAGTCCTCCCGCAGAGCCTGGGACTCGGCCGTTGATCACTTCAGAACCGATGAGCACTCCGAAGTGGTCGTCCTTACTGGTGGATTGGAGTGGTGCAGTGCCTCTGAGCCCGGTATCCTGAAGCTCAAACTGAACCCGCTGAAGATCGAGAGAACATGTCGATTTCGTCGCCGCTTTGGGTTGGATAGGTTTCTGAGCCTTACCATTCCGGCCCCATCACGACCACCGCGTCACTTGAGAATTGATTTGCGGCCGGCACTACTGCGCGAAAGCATTGCCTCGTGGCTGACGCAGAATGTCCATCATTATCTTGGGCGGATGTGGAGACCATTCTTCATGGAAGAAGTCAAGGTCAAACGCAATGGAGCTATAATAATAATAGAGCCAAAATTTCGGGTGGAGTTCTTTGCTGTCGACGGTGTGGATTTTGACCATAGCCCTTGGCCTGCACCGGCTATAGCCCCGGCCAAGCAAGCGAGTGATAGGCACACGCCAATGTCGCTGGAGTCCCTCATCGACTGGCACATTCCTCGCGAGGCGAACAGCGACCAAAGCAACTGCAAACTGTTTCAGAGGTTCTCCTTGGGACTATCTAAAACCTTCGCAACAGTCGTCTTGAAACCATCACAGATTATTCATTTGCCAGACGAGCCCAACCGACCCGTGATGAACGACGGCTGTGCTCTCATGTCGCGAAGCCTGGCGAATGCGACCTGCGATAGCCTCGGAATCTCTGGAAACACACCGAGCTGCTTCCAAGGTCGGATCGCCGGTGCCAAAGGCTTGTGGATGGTCGACAAGCATCAATCCCAGGTATCAGCAGGCAGTGATAGCTGGTGGATTCAGATCTCAGATTCGCAGTTGAAAATCAAGCCGCATCCGACACCTGGACAGGGTTAGTTGATGAGGAGAAGCTCACTTTCGAAGTTCTGAATTGGTCTAAGCCTCTGCATCCAGTGAACTTAAACATTCAACTGCTTGCGATTCTGGAGCATGGTGGATCAGTTAAGGAATACATTGCTGAGCTTACCAAAGCTGGGATCCAGGATATATACAAAGAGTTTGTAGCGGTCTTGCAGGCAAACAGCAACCTACTCTGTCGAGCCCTCGTGCAGAGATTGCGACCCGCCGGGGAAGACGCATCGTCGTTGATGGCGAGCAGAGTCCGGCGCTTAGAGCAATGGGTGATCGACGACGCGGAATTCATCATCCGACTCTGCGAAGCGGGCTTCCCTCCCCAGGATTTCCCACCGCTACGCAAACGACTGGGAAGATATTTGCGCGAGTCTCTATACAGACACGTGGAGGAACTCCACATCAAGGTTCCCCTATCCACGTATGCTTTCTGCATTGCCGACCCATATGGGGTTCTCAAAGAGGACGAAGTCCACTTTGGCTTTTCCAGTCAATGGCGAGACCCTCAGAGCGAATTTGAGGACATTCTCCTGGACGGCATTGATGTCCTTGTTGGACGTCTTCCGGCACACCTGCCATCGGATATCAAGCGGAGGAAAGCTGTATGGAAGCCAGAACTGCGGCATTTCAAGGACGTCATTGTATTCTCTACTCAAGGCGACACCCCGCTCGCACACCTGCTATCTGGCGGCGATTACGATGGTGATACGCCATGGCTCTGCTGGGACCAGAATATCGTGACGAAGTTCCGTAATTCAGAGCTTCTCCCGCCGAAATATCCTGCCGAGCATTTCGGTCTCACTAGCCATTCAATACCCATGCGAGAGATCTCGTCCACGGACGAGTTCCTTCGCGGAGCGTTCGTGTTCAACTTGACTCTCTCTAATCTGGGCAGATGTACCGTTGAACATGAGAAGATCGCTTACGACGAGTCCATCGACTCAGACCAAGCGAAAGAATTGGCCTGTCTGTTAAGTCATCTGGTCGATGGCCGCAAAGGCGGGGTCCACTTGTCAGAACAGGCGTGGCAGCAATACCCCAAGAAGATCAGTCCCAAGATGAGAGAGAAACCCGCGTACAAGAATCCCGAGCGCAAACCCAAGATGTCGAATATCATCGATAACTTGAAGTTCCAGGTGGCCAAGAAAGAGCGTGATGCCGTCTTAAGACAACTAGACCAGTTATTCCCAGAGAACGCAATCCACTCGAACAAAGATGAAGACCTCGTTCGTATATGGCGAGAAACTAGAGACACTGCGGAAAGGGACAGACAAAAGGGCAATCGAACCTTGCACGCGGGGCTAGCAAAAGTCTCCGACGAGATCGAAACCTACTATCACAAATGGTCCGGCACGTTCCGAGGCGAAAGCAAAAACAAGGAGTACTCGCCTATCGCGCAAGAAGCCGTCGAGCAAATCCGGCAGATCAAGCCTCCTTCTGGCGACCATCCGTTATGCCACATTTGGGAGAACAGCCAGGAGGAGTGGTGGGAGTTGCTCGCTTCACTGACATACGAGAAACGGCCGATGTTGACATTCCCGTTCCATGCGTTTGGGGAGACGCTGTGCCGGATTAAAGCGACTCAGGCTGCTTCGAAGACGATGAGGAACGAGGTGTTGGCTTGTTATCGGGTCAATCAGAAGATGGTGCAGCATCTTACTGCGAAGGAGAGGGATGCGGAGTATTCTTATGATGAGGAAGAAGTTGGAAGTGATGAGGAGTACGAAGGCGGGGATATGATTGAGGAGATGTTGTATGCTATGAATGAGCCGCGAGGGTCGTATGATCCTGATGATGGGTTGTCGGTGGAGTGAAATTTATGGGGATATTGATTTGTTTGTTTCTGTTGGACAATGAACTTCCGGATATGTCAATTGTTTTTTGGATAGTGACTGTCAGTAAAGATTATTTGTTGATTATGACTTCATGAGAAATGAGATGACTCCGCTGCTGGCAGATGCAATATGAGATTCGCAAGATTTGAACCATCAATATGATTTCCCATCGATCTGTTTGCTGCTGCTGCTGCTGCTTCTACCCTTATATATAAACGCAAGCCATTGTTGACTCTCACTTCGCTCGATCGGCCTTAAGGGGCCACGAGCTTCATCCACTCACAACTCTTCTCAGGCCGTTTGCAGCCTTTGGAAGAAAGTCCTCTTATAGTCACCTCCATACATATGTACTGTATCTGTCGTTCTGAGAACTACTCTGCATGGCTTAATAGAGCAAGTTCGGCCGAGAAGGTTCGTTCCAACGTGCTCATCCAGCAGCATCCCAGAAAAGACGCCACAAACCTTGGTCTTTTGGCTAAATTGGTTTTCACACGGGGTTGATCACATGTCACTCGTCGACTTTGCCAATGACTCCGTGACTCGTCGCGAGCAGTTGCCCAGTGAAGAAGGTCCCCAATGCCGGCCATGATTCTTCGACTAGATAGCTAATGGCTTTTTGACTCTTGGGCCCAATGTGCTGGACAACCAGGACAGTACAGTACTACCCTCCTGACGGGGCCCCAAATCGCGGCAAATGAAGGTCGCAGCTACCCGACATGAACGCGAGGACTCGCGAGTCAAGACATGTGATGAGGAGAAAAGGTTTGGCTAACGTAATCCACAAGCGAGCGGGCCACCCAACCGAGTAGCTATATACACGCTTTAAAACTGTAAAGTAGCCAATATTGAGAGATTATAGGAGATATAAAGAATGTGCTGGCATATAGATTAATATAATATTATACTAGCTGCAGATCTAATTAAATTAAAAAGTTAAATAGCTTCTATATCTATTAAGAATGAGCATCTGATATTTCCCCTTTATATATATATTTATAGCCAGAACAAAGAGGTTTTTAAGCTAAGAGATCCTAATTTCATCAGTAGTCTATTTATTAGGACTGATCTTGATCCTCTAGTTATATAATAACATATCACTCTTATACCAGGCCTGCATATGAGTCTTTGCTTTAAATATAAGACATAGTAGAAGAGCTTATTCTATAGTATGTTATGAACCCTCCTGTAAGACACTAATGCAGGCGGTCAGGAAAGGCAGGATGAGCCAAACAGGGAAGAGTCGCCCGTGACCAACGAGGACAACTATGCCAGGGATAACCAGGATAGGTCACGTGACCAAGAAGTATACGAGTATACAAGTATACGATGGGATACTTGGATACTCGGATACTAGGATACTACTATGGTTATATAAGGACGCTCATTAACCGA
>JSYV01000937.1:0-25191 GCA_000787455.1 Evansstolkia leycettana | reverse complement strand
CCTTCTGGTTGCTACGCACCCCCAAGCGCAGCCTTCAGGGTCAGGCCCTTGACATAATGACCATCCTTACTAATGTATTTAATGATGCTGACAGTAATGCGAGATAATAAACTAACTAACAATAACTTAACAATGCCTAGGTGTCTTTATAATAATATTTTCAACTCTTTCTTGGCCAATTTGAAAGCCAGTTTTGATAAGACTGTCTGCATCTTAAATGCCAAAGGCCTCAATCTGTAAAGTAAGGTAGTTATACTACTGCTGTATGAGTGCAGCATCTTCAGCCTTATCCTACTTGATATCTTAACCTGTTGTTTCCTCTTAAAGAACTGTAGATGCTGCTTTAGGAACCTATATCCCTAATTCTTTAAGATTATAAGAGGAGAGGTATTAGGGTCTGTATAGTTGCATTGCAGAATCAAATTTGCGGCATTCTGAAGCATCTTAGGTGTAGGCAACTGGTTAATTATATCTAATCAATCAATATATTGAAATAAGGCCTCATACTGAGCCTTATCAAGCCGTTGGTTCACTTGGGAATGAGTGCTTCATGAAGCTCTCCCATTAATTCGAGCGCGGAGTTGGTGGTAGGGGATGTTGAATTCATCTGCAAGTTAGGTGATATTAACCTGCAAATTCTTGCGTTTTCACTCGTGATAAACGCGTATGGCATCTTGAATAATCATTTCTTCTAACTGATATCTTGAAGCCATGATTTGTTGATTTAAAAAGATTCAGAATGTGCAGAGGTGGGGGATAATCGCGATTTTTTGCGTTGAGCCGTAATTTGCGTTGAGCTGTGGCAGGCCTATCTGAAGGTTAGGTCTGCCCGCAGGAGTGGCGAAGCCCCTGCGAAGGGACGGGTATATCTCTGCATCCTTCCGCTGACGGAACAGACGCACTTCCCCGCATATAAACTTGACGCGTCGGAATCAATTGGAGGATGTTCCGAATGGACGCCTGTTCCGCATTGTCGGAGAACGGAGCATTCCGCTACGGCAGATATGTCGAGGTGACTGTTGCTACAACAGACTATTACACTATGACAGGGTGAGTTGTGCAGCTACCGTAGCTTTAGTCTGCTAACCTCTGATCAGCGAGGTCGTTAATGCAATTCGAATACACTCTGCAGTGTGCAATCCGTTGGGCAGATATCATTGCAAGAATCTGGAAGACCAGAGCTGGTCAATCGATTGTTCATGCGGCCATTATCCCTATAGACACCATGAATCATATTATGCTAATGTCGATCAATTCGCGAAATCCCCAAAACGGTACTTTTGTACACATTTCATAACAGTCTTCTCGAAGCCCGTCTAGCCTGGTCCACTTACTAACGAACTCGTGCGGGGTAGGACGTCAAGATGCATCGGCAACGCAGCGCCAATATTATCTTCATCCAAAACGAGCTGATGCATGGCCGCTGCAAAATGCCGTGTAGGAATGCGCGTAGCATCAGTCACATTGGTTGACCTCGTACCGCTTGGAGGTATGGCAAATATGCGGATTCGTCCAGCACGCGGTGATCTCTACTGCAGTTGTCTGTTCGCCATACAGTAGTACCATGACATGACCTGGAGGAGCGGCCATGATTCTCAATTGGCGATTCGTGTGGAGAGCGCTGGGGGAAACCTTGGAGAGACCTACGGATCCTTTACCTTGGTTAGGGCCCAGGCCGTCCAGCTTATTTGACAAGGTTGAGTTATGTGTTTGTCTGGCCAGACAGGATCGAGTAATCCTTCCCGACAAGGCTATTACTTCCAGGTCGTACAGTGGTCTAACACTCACAGTAAATGGTTCCGTGTCGTACCCTTCCCTAAGTTATATAAAAGTCCCCCGCATTTCTCGCGCTGGCCTTCTTCTCCTTCGGGTTCAGGTCCTTCGACTTCTTCTTGTCGTATCTTTCCATCGCTAGGTCTTCTCAACTCACCTGTATTGTTAGATCGCCACCATGGGTCAAGACGACGAGCAGAGTATGTGTTGGCCTATTATCAGGAATCATTTACAAGCCACGACCGAATGCTAACGTTGATTTCTTCGTCCTTGCAGAGACCTACCGCTACAATGAGACTCCGGTCTATACTACCTCTAATGGATGTCCTGTCATGGACCCGCAAGCCTCGTTGCGGGTTGGGCCCAATGGACCTCTCCTGCTTCAGGACTTCCACTTGATTGACTTGCTGGCGCATTTCGACAGAGAGAGAATCCCAGAGCGTGTGGTCCATGCCAAAGGCGCTGGCGCCTATGGCGAGTTCGAGGTGACTGACGACATCAGCGACATTGTAAGTCCCCGTTCGACTCGCGTGCACTGTGGGCTGCTTCTCTAACTAACACCTGACACATAGACCGTGATTGATATGCTTAAGACTGTTGGCAAGAAGACCAAACTCTTCACTCGTTTCTCGACCGTTGGTGGTGAGAAAGGCTCTGCCGACAGTGCTCGCGATCCCCGTGGCTTCGCTATCAAATTCTACACCGACGAGGGTAACTGGGACTGGGTCTTCAACAATACTCCGATATTTTTCTTGCGCGATCCTGCCAAGTTCCCGATCTTCATCCACACTCAGAAGCGTAACCCCCAGACCAACTTGAAGGATGCTACCATGTTCTGGGACTACCTCTCCACTCACCACGAGTCCGTCCACCAAGTCATGCACCTCTTCAGTGACCGCGGCACCCCGTACTCCTACCGCCACATGAACGGCTACTCCGGCCACACCTACAAATGGATCAAGCCTGACGGCACTTTCAACTACGTCCAGATCCATCTCAAGACCGACCAAGGCAGCAAGAGCTTCACGAACGAGGAAGCCACCAAAGTGGCCGCGGAGAACCCCGACTGGCACACCGAGGATCTCTTCAACGCCATCGAGAGGGGCGAGTACCCCTCCTGGACCTGCTACGTCCAGGTCCTCAGCCCGGAGCAGGCCGAGAAGTTCCGCTGGAACATCTTCGACCTGACCAAGGTCTGGCCGCACGGCGAGGTGCCCCTTCGCCGCTTCGGCAAGCTCACCCTCAACAAGAACCCGCAGAACTACTTCGCCGAGGTTGAGCAGGCCGCTTTCTCGCCCTCCCACATGGTCCCTGGTGTCGAGCCATCCGCCGACCCTGTCCTCCAGTCCCGCCTCTTCTCCTACCCAGATACCCATCGCCACCGTCTCGGCGGCAACTACGAGCAGATTCCAGTCAACTGCCCCCTTTATTCATTCAGCCCGTGGCACCGGGACGGCGTCATGAGCGTGAATGGCAACTACGGCGCAAACCCGAACTATCCCTCCAGCTTCCGCGAGCTCCAGTACAAGCCGGTCAAGGCGAGCCAGGAGCACGAGAAGTGGGCTGGTGCCCTCGTCGCGGAGCAGCTCCCCATCACCGACGACGACTACGTCCAGGCTAATGGTCTCTGGCAGGTTCTCGGCCGCCAGCCCGGCCAGCAGGACAACTTCGTCCATAACGTCGCGGTCCATCTGTGCAATGCTCACGAGAGGGTGCGCAAGCAGACCTACGACATGTTCCGTCGGGTCAATCCCGATCTCGGGGCGCGTATTGAGAAGGCCACTGAGGCAAATGCGAAGAGTGTGCCGCAGCCGCGCTTGTAAATGGGAATCAAATTACCAGGAGATAGTTTCTAGTGAGCATGTTTTCGATAGCGGTCTCGATGATGTCTCGAGAGATGTAGTGATTTCGGGTCTATATAAGTATGAGATGGTTTGACTATAATTCTTCTGGAACTTGATAGCCTATGCGCTTACTTTCCTTTCACTCATTTGTTTCATGAATCCCAGCAATGACATTGATTGAATGATACCTTGATATTCTAATTTCTATGTCCTAAAGGATTTAGCCGCGCAAATTGTATTTAATTCGAAGGCTATATGCCCGGATTTGATGGAGTGTTTCAGCTGTTGGTATAGTGGCCCTCTGGGCCTGGGTAGCGTATCAAGAATTTCGAAAGGTTAACATTGCATTCTAGATGTATCGTACTTTGGTATCTCAGAGCCAGAAAAGAGAATTCGCAACGTTTGCCATGCACGAGGGTGGTAATCCACCACCCTCAGTATGTAGAATGAAACACGGCAAACCTGAATGCGCTCCGAACCAATAACTCCTAAATGAATACTAGCCTTCAAGGAAGACAATCAAGGAATCAGAACCAGGTCCAGAAAAGTGCATACCGCTCATCTATGCACTTGGTCGTATATGTCTCTATGCAAAAATTCCAAGAACGCCGAATATCAAAATGTCATATCAGTAGGGGAGCCGCTCTTCACGATCGACGCTTGTTAAGCGAGTCAAATTCACTTCGGATTTAGGCAAATAAGCCCAAAGAATGCCTTTGATGTGCATGTAGATGGGCTCTAATCTGTGGGTGACGCAGTCGAGGGTTGACTTGTCGGGGCGGATGTAATCGGGGGAGTACTCGTCTCCGGGTCCCAGCATCCAAAGAAAATTCCTGGAGTCTCGCATGTTGTCGCCGCTGACGTTGGAGTGCTTGACATTCCCGTAGTCGTAGGATCACGACAACCAAACCACCCCGGATTCAGGCAAGACGTGCTAGTCGCGGTTGGTACTGTTGTCGTACGTGGTGGTGCCGGAGTTGCTTTTGTAGTCGTGGTTGGATCTTTACATCCAAACCAACCTGGTGTCTTACATGTCGTTGTAGTAGTCGATGTAGATGAAGTAGTAGTAGTAGTTGTTGTTGTAGTGGTCTCATCCAAGCAGCCCCACCATCCAGGAGTCTTGCAGGTGGACGTTCTCGTCAGCTTTGGAGGACTCGTCGTGGTGGTCGTGGTCGTGGTCGTCGTAGTGATTTCCGATCCGTTGCTTCGGAAAAATTTCCATAACTCGCAGTCGAAGCATTCTTCCTCAGGGGCACAGGGAGGAACTTCGTCATATGCCTCGATGACATCACTTATAACTGCTTTGATGCGGTGGGTTCCAATTGCGACGCGCCAGCCTTTGTCTTCAACTGTATCGTAAACACACATCTGTCCAGTGTGGCAGGCGGACTCCATTGCATAACCACCCCAGGTACAGACTGAGCTCACGCCATTACATGTTCCCATATAGACGGGATCAGCTGTGTGCCCAAAGTGATAGGCACCAGTATACCGGCGTGATTGAGGCAGTCGCGGATCATGTGCAGGGGGAGATGGAAGGCCCAGACGCGCGGCCGGTAGCGCTTCTGGGACGGCTTCAAAAGTCACAACTGGCAGGCCAAATGTGAGACCAAGCAGACTAGTCATTGCTCCACCCAAAGAATGCCCTGTTAACCAGACATTCGCATGCGGATATAGCTCTGTCACGTTTGAGTAGAGATCGATGGCCATTTTATAGTATCGATGTTCATCCGTCATGGCCTCGATAATGCAAGTCAAGTTTGCTGTAAAGGCAGATGCCTGACAGTCGCAGACTTGTCTCCAGAGATACGAACCTCCTTGTCCACAACAGCAACTGAAAAAGAGATTGTCATTGATTTTATCATTAGTTGTCGTACCTGCACCGTCAAAAAGTGCTGGGGAAGTGCCCTTCAATGAGATAACGATGGTGCTATCTGTTTTGTCGGCATAGATATGGCCTCTCAGCCCGTCACCCTGCCATCCAAAGCTGTTGGAGTAGTTGAGACGGCCATGGATGTCCTGCCAGTCCTCGGTTCCCGGTACTTCGATATAGTCGTTTGCCGTCATCTTTGCAAATGTGAGGACCGTTTCTTTATCCGTGACGTTTGGGCCTGCAACGGTATCCATCACCCACGCCGATGGAGACAAGGTAACAGCCGAGCCGGATGTTCTCGCAGTTACCAGATGTTCTTCAATAACGGACACACGTCGATCCGCAAGCCGCTGAATAGTGACTGGATTGGATACGGCTGTTAACGACAAACTAGGATCGTAGGGTGTCGCCTCGGGGCCATCATCAGAGATGACCATGAGACGAGTATCCGGCTTGACATCGATCTTCCGATACAGGCCTGCATGTCGGTGTGTGCCTTGGTGATAGATATGACGTAGAGTCTAACACACGGTCACTAAACAGAAGCAACAGACAATAGACAGATGGGAGTAAACCTACAAATTCATGTTTATCAGAGAAAGACGAAGGCTGGCTTAACGGAATTTGAGGAGGTATGAAGGGAGTGTCTGCGGACGAGGAATCGAAGTATGCAGGTTGATTTGCGGTGGCGAGGCTAGATAAGAGCGCAAGGGAGAGGATAAGATTGCAGGCACTCTTCCCACGCAAGAAGTGCATCTTCGATAATCCAGGGCTGTTTGCCATAGCGATAGACCGATAGTTATAGGGATTTGGAGGTGACGCAGGGCGAGTCCTGACCAGCCATCAGAGAGAGAGAGAGTTGGAAGGGAACTTGGGCTGCTATCAGTCATTGGGGCCATCTGATAAAGTGACGCAGTGCGGAGGCAGCGACGGGAGATCGGCACGTGATGTGCGGAGTGACCAGTGACTAGTACAGCTTACTGGTCTACGTCTGACTACTGGCGTTTCAAGCTATCTCCGAGATGAGACTCACAACGATCGCTTGAATTACCTCAAGAGGATTTCTACTCCGCACATCCGTCGTGTATAAGATATGCTTGCCCTTTCCGGATACATGTGCTTGAGTATTTCCGGTCATTATCTTCGCCCTAATCTGGGGGCAGGCTTTGATCATCTCGTTGTCAATTGATAATACTACTAGCACTACTGTCCATGGGTTGACCACTGCATAAGCCTATCACCTCCTGCATCGCGGCCCAACCAGTTCAATTATTTTTTAATCAGTCATCATAGATATGTCGTCCAATACCGCTCAAAATGGCTCCGGAAGGCCTCACCTCCATCCAGCTCGATCGTTCACTAGAATGGGATCCTCGGCCAGCGGGAGTCCTTTTGCTCGGAGCAGATCAAAAACAACGGCGCAGAGTCCGAGCATTCCCGGACGTGTAGACTCTATTGCATTACCGTTACCGTTGACGTCGGATGATGAGAATCAGCTCACAAGTCCTGATGTGTTCGAGAAATCGGATCCGCTAGAATCAGCTACTGGGGATGACGGACAACAAGGCGAAGAGGCCACTTTCCTGTCGCGCAATCAGCAGAACGAGCCTGTTGAGCTTCCAATTGAGCTCGCCAGTTTGACTGACCGGTATGGTGTTTGGAAACAAAGCTGCCTTATCTCTTAAGTCGCATATTGACCACGTTTGCAACCAGCTTCGTCAATTCGCTTGGCGCAAAAGTTCACTCCTCCCCTCCCACAATCGAAAAGATCTCCAGCCTCTTCCAAAATTTCTATGACCGTGCAGAATCGCATATAGCAACACACATATCAGCACTAGCGTCCCGAATTAACCGCGACCCATCTCCGCATGCGTCGGCTGAGGCCGCTCAATCGAAGACTAGCAATAGAAGGGAAAAGGTCGTCTCGAGTCGCCAGATGCTGACAGCTTCGGAAGTTGCCGAGAGGAGAAAGGCCCGGAGGTCTCTGGCCTATAAGCGTGCCGCGCTGGAAGAAGCAGTTGAACGTAGGGCTTGCGAGAGCGTCTACAATAAGATATGGAGGCATAAAAGTACACTGGACGAGATAAGAGACGAGAAACTGCGTTCTAAGACCGCAGCACTGTCACTAGTCGGGATCAATTTGAAGGACCTGGGTATTGATATAGACCTCATGACGGTTGATGAAGAGAAGCAAAAGCAAGCGGACGAATGTCTTTCGGCTGCCCGGGACTGCATCTTGAAAATGGATGACGAAAAGTATCCATTTGGGAAGCTCCAACATCTTGCTGCCGCGCATAAGGCAATCGTCGATGCCCTAACCAAGCTTCTACCTTCATCATCTTCCGCTGACGAGGTTCTGCCAACGTTGATCTACACGCTTATTACTTGCCCCCCTGACGATCTCAACATTATCAGTAACTTACAATTCATCCAGCGGTTCAGATCCTCGAATAAGATTGACGGTGAGACCGCATATTGCCTAACGAACCTTGAAGCCGCGGTCAGTTTCTTGGAAAACGTGGACCTTTCTAGTCTGCGCGCAGATGAAATGCAGGACGGTCAGACGAGGACTCCGAGTGGTACAGAAACACCTTCCGCCGAAAAGCCCGATACGCTTCGCCTTGCTAGAGAGACCGCATCACCGTCTGTATCATCAGTATCCGCGTCTCCGGAATTTCTAAGGCCCAACAACAAGGAAGCATTGTCTGCCTCATCGCCCCGATCTCAAAATCCATCTGCCCTTCAACAACGGCGTCTCAGCAACCTCTTCCAACCTCCCGCAAAGGTCCTCGGCGCCGCCAATGATGCAGTGCGTAATACTGCTGACCAGAGCTTGAAGAACATTGGCGCAACCTTGGACAGCAGCTTCAACTTTCTCTTCGGCCGTCTCAAGGAATTGCAGATCAATCAAGGGTCGGGTGCGGAACCTTCAACACCGGTGTTGCCCAAAACCCTCGCCGAAGCCCGCCGCTTAGTTACATCACCGGCTGTAGTGGAGAATCGAGACCTAGTGCAAGATGACAGTTCCGTGAGAGATTCGCCCATCGCAGACCAAGTCTCCCTTAGGCCGACCGCCTCAAGGACAGAGGACAGGTTGATAGGGCTCGTCAGCGGGCGTCGCACACCCCGTGACCGGAGCACGGACAGCGTGCGAACGCAAAACAGTTCGAAGAAGTCTACTGCAGCTGGTCAATTATCCAAGGACGATGATCAAGCAAACTCTCCTCAGTTCGGTCCCGGCACCCCCTCGTCATCGATGCCCACGCCGTTAGAGTCAATGAAGAATTTCGGAAATGCGTTCAATCCGCTGAATCATATTCCGGGGATGATCAGGAATTTCGGCCGAAGCGCACCTGAAACACCTGGAGGGGCAGCAACGCCTGCTGCGGTGGAAAAGAGCAAAGTAGCCATGTCTGCAACAGAGGGTGTCTCGACGCTCTCTACTTCTGTCTCAGGGGCTAAGCTTGATCCACCAATTCAGCGTTTCATTGAGATGCAGGACGCTAGCGAACTGAAGATCGGGGATGTGACGTTGTTACTTGAGGATTACAAGAGACTTGCTGCGGCGTTGGGCAGATAGGTTGGGGATTGATTCTGTGAAAGCATTTCTTACCTAGCTAATTAGCGGGTGTTAGATACTTGTAAATCTAGACGGGGTTTGGCGGCGTTCAAGGCATGAGTTTGCGGTTTCCCTTCGGGCAGACGAGTCTGTATTCTAGATACACACTTCAGCGGAGTTAACAGTCTAACAGCATTACAGTTCTTCTCGATAGTCCATGTTTGCAAGATGTACGAGTTTCAGAATCAACCGATAGGATCAGATTTGCGGAACATATTAGTCTACATGACCTTCATCAATTCTCATTACATTCGTATGCGCCAGTAGGACTCCTTAAAGCCCCGTTCCCTTGTATGTAACCCGTAATAGCACATCCGGGTATATAACATGCAATAATAAGAGAATACCGGATCGAAATGGAACAGAACATGGGGCGAAATAGCATGACATCACCAGATTAATGGTCAAACTCCGAAGATGACAGTCCAGCTGAGAGGAAACAGCAATAAAAAATGAAGAACAGTAAAGCGCCATTGCACGGTATTCGAGAGCAACAACCAGACATGTTGTGCTGTGGGTTCAGATCATGGGGAAAAAAAGGCAATGGTAGAAGGAGTAGGTATGAGCCACAGCCAAACGATGAGCTGCTGACCTGATGGACATTAATAAGAACGCTGCTCACGGCGTGCGGCCTCGCAGCACTCCAATACCACCCTCCCTCATCTCGTCCAGCTTCTTCGACAGATCGACTCTCTGTTCTTCGACAATGACGTGCCTCCTCCTGATCTCTGCTTCGAACGCAGCAGCTGTTTTGCGTCGAGCGTGACGCAACTCTTTCATCTTAGAAAGTATGCTGCTAAATCTCTCGATCAACTGATTACCGCAATCCTCCCACTCTTCAATGGTGAGATTGGAGAGATATGAGCGGCGCTCTCGATCGGGAAGACGTAAAAGAGTAGCGATCTTATCTGACACGTCTCCTAGCTCCGGCGACGCGTGCGCAGCGGGTGCAGTTGTTGGTGCAGGAGGAGTCGGGGTGCGATCGAAAGGCTCCGCCTGAAGATCGGCGAATGATTTCTGCTGTATAACCTCCGGTGGATAGTCTGCTTCAAGCTGGCGTTTCTTTGGCCGGGACTTGCCAGCGTTGTTGGATTGACGCTTGGAGAATACATCGTGCATCGTGTCGTCCACGTCTTCGTCGAGAAAATCTAAGTTTGTCATGTCAAATGCGTTGGCTGAATGCCCGCTGTTTCGCCTTTCGAGATTATGAGCCAGCATGCCTGTTTCGTTGTCCTCGTCCGCCAGAGGCAGAGTTGTGGCAGCCTTCCGACCAGGCTGAGGTCGCGGCCCAGGGGACCGGCGAGTTGGGGATATTTCTAGTTGCTCCAGCAGTGTGGGTTTAGGCGGGCTAAAGCGACTCCTCGGAGTACCAGTCATGCTGTGAGGAAGAGTAATCTTCCTGTTCCCGCTCATGGATAGCACCTGGCTCGCGTTCCTCGAATGGGAGGTCGACGAGACTAACGCTGAAGGCCTAGGCTCGTCATGCACCGAATTTGGAGATTTGGTATGGTTTCGTTTGCTGGCAGCCCAGAAACTCTCCAGACGCCTACGCAGCGGCTCTTCAACTGTGCGGTGTTTCTGTGAGAAGTACCAGTTTCCAGTTTCCATCTGCTCTCCATCATTAGCCTTGTCGTCGTCTTCCCCTAGCTGAGACGACGTTATCTGGCTTCCATCAGTATCAGCATCGTCTGATTCAAAGCCTGCGGACTTCATTGCTTTGTCCCCAAGACCTTCGTACCAGTTTGATTCGTAAGCGCGAAGCTTATGCTGGACCTGAAGCTGATACGCAGAGCTGGACTCTGTTTCATTTGGCTGCTGAGTAACCGTGTAAGAAGGAGCTTGTGGTGGCTTGTACTCATCAATATCTATGACGCTTGTGCCCGCAACGGTAGAATCGTCGACACCCTCCACGTCTGTGTCGAACATGTCTCTCTGTCCCGCGCTGTCAGGCGGGACGCCCAGTAACACATCGGACGGAGGAGGTGCTCCGCCGTGATGATCTTGCTGGGTCTTTCCATTGGCTCCAGGTGCGGTGGGCGCGTTCAATTTTGTTGCAGGGACCTCAACTTTGGCTTGTTCAGCTAGAAGCTGGCGAGACTTGCGTGGACTCGTTACTGCTTCATTTGTCGTTGGACGCAGCTGGCTGGCGTCCTTAGAATGGACGTAATCCCCTACCCCCATTTTGTTCCCTTGCTTTGAAGATGTTTTTCATGAAGAGCCACTCTTCACCAATGGCCTTTTCATTTGAAGTGCCAATAATAATGATTAATAACTCTGCTGCAGCTCCTTTGAGAACCTTTCAAATTGTGGAATCGAGGAGTGTCTGCTGTTTTCTGAACATGACTGATTGGTGACCGCACACGAGACAACCACGGAATCACGTGCCACCAATTATTGAAAATGTATACTCCGTACATTATGCAGGATTGGACGGAGTATGTGTCCCTGGAAAATACAATTGGAATGGGTAAAGGTAAATCTTTCTTGCCGTTATGATATATTAAATGCTACCACCCTTTCTTTAGCTTCCTTCCTACGTGGTATCTAAAGTCTAAAAGCGCAGATGAAGTCAACGTATCCTGCTCTTCCCTTGCTTCCCTTCACCTGTCGGCGTTGAGGAACAGCTGATCGGAAACATAAATGATCAATCTTGAGTGTACCGCTGCACATTGTTGGATCCATCCGAGAGCCGTCAAATTCCACTATTCTGGCTAGATACGCCATGACAAGCTGCTGCAACTTGATTGTTGGAGAGATTCCCGGAGAAAGAAATGGTCATCATGATTAATTATAACGCCGGCCTCAGAATGGCGGGGGGTTATCATCGATGTGAAGACTCTCAAGAGAAGAAGCCACACCCCGGGCCCGTTGACGTCCCTTCTCGAAGAACTCTCGCGATTTCTCTAGTTCTGCTTCCCGTCTTTCCATGGCGAGCCTTTGCTCGCGCCTTGCCAGAATAGAATCTGGCAAATCCTGTGTAGGGTCAAAGTCACGGTCGTCATTTTCCTGGTCTCTCACCGGTTGTGGCAACGAAGAAACGAAAAGGTCGGCAATCCAAAGCGAGACCATACCCCTCAGTTCAAGTAACTCTGAAAAATCCGAGTAGGGAGGTGATACAAGAATCTCATCCATTCTCGCTGCAATTTGTTGTGCCTGGACTAGCTCGTTCGCCTTTATCTCAGCTATCAAAGCCCACTTTCTGTGTCCCGATGCGGCACGAGGTTCAGAATCCGACGCAGCATCTTCGTCATCAGAGTATCCCTCAGAGGATGTGTCTTCGCCAAGCTGTAGCTCCTTTATAGCTGCAATGCTCTCTTGTTGAGCAACATATATCCAGAGGCCGAACATCGCCGGATAAAAATGCAAAGACGATATAGCATCAAACGTAGCCGCGCGATAGGGATATTGAATAATGAGTCTCTGGTAGTATTCCCACGCATCATCGAATCCTTTCCTTGTGAACAACACACCCGTCTGATTGGTACGATCTGAGTCTCCGTGCCCGAGGGACAATTTTGACTTCTGATGATCCCGACGTAGCAGAATCTCTGCTCCAATTCCCCATCTACCTTCGCTCCTCACGTCGATCGGAACCCCTGCAAATTCCTCGCGAAGGATCAATCCCCACGCCCTTCCAGCACGGATGTAGTCACCTTGAAGAAGACAGCGGTGCAAGATGGTCGTAATCACAGAGAGATGATGAAGTCGGAGATTCCCTTGCTGCGCAGCCGCTTGTGGCGGGTATATGGGAGGTGATAAAGTGGACAATTGCTTGAGGAGATCCCCCTGAGTCTGAATTCCTCGAGGTCCTTCTTCGGGCGGCGGTCCATGTGGAAAATTCCCTTTCGGCAACTCCCTGTCGAAAGAGAGGCCGGCAACCCGATATTGGTGAGCCTCGTCCGGGGACAGAATCAAGGAGGACCCGGGAGGCGCTGCTTCCGAGACCGAAGCAGCATCAGTCGTTTCACCGTTGTCATAATCAGATTGACCCCAGTCTTCGAGGTCTTTTCTTCGTTTTCGGGGTTCGTAGCGAGCTACTCGCACGCTGAGTGGTTGACGCCATGGAGGCAGCGGCAAAGAAAAATAAGAAGCTGAAGGAACAGACGTCATGGGGCCTGCGGAGGTCAGGGAGCATCAATCTTGTGGAAAAGAATGTCAAATGGGCTTTCCATGGAGATAGCCACTTTGAAGATGGTTTGTGTGTGAACAGCAAAGGCTTTGAATCGCATCGGATTGACCTTTCCAGCGAGAGCAATTTTACGGCAACAACCAGTTCAGATAGAAACGAACAAATGGGATATTGATTTTTCCTTGTCAGGAAAGTATTCAATTTGGTAGTGAACAAGTTGTCATCTCAAGCGCGATTGTATTTGTTGCTTGTGGCTAGAGCCATAGATATGAAGAGGAAGAGGCAATGAAGTAAAGCAAAGAAAAAAGCCTTGGGTGTCTGCCTGTAAGCCTCAGGCCCACAACGGGAGCGATACGCATCCAGCAACAAACACTGCAAGTTCGTACGAACAGGTCGAACTGGAACTGCTCCGACTCGGGTAAAGTGTCAGCCCAGCCCTGGAGATGCCCCGGCCAGCTCGGTAACGTTTCGGACTGACAGCACCATCGTCGCCCAGAAACTCCGCAGTGGCTTGCTGCTTGCTCATCATCATCACTCACCATCACCATCACCGTCAATATCAACCGATCGGTTCAACACTAACCAGCTTTTCCTGTCGTTCACTCTCCTCTGCCCATCCTTTACCGTCTCCCTCTTTTCCTTGTGACCGCATTCTCTCCGATCTCTGACGACTTTCTTTTCGAAGGCTTACACTCCTGGGCATTCTTGACTGTTTTGTGATCAGCCCTGTTTCCGTCTGGATACTGTTGTTACCAATCTCGGGTCTGCTCCCAACGAAATTCCTGCACAGGGCGTTCGCGGGTAGTTCTTGCATTGAGGCTAGCATTCGCATTTGCAACTCCTACGTTGTTTCGCCAAAGGGAAAGCGTAGTCATCTTCAGCAGTTTTGATCTTCGCCATCCTCGACGCCTGCCGCCTCTGAACCTTCTGTCCCTCATTATCTCGCCACATCATACCAAGAACAAAGTCCTGCACCGCAGCTGGAGAACAGTGACCTCGACTTCCTACAGCCAACTCACTAGATCATAACAGATGCTCTGAGTCGCTTTCTCGCATTTTACGCGCGGTTGAACGGTACGTCGTGGGGACCTGATTTGTCAGATTCTAGAAGCTTGTGTCTGAAGAGTGCTGGTTACGCCGCCCGCAACTCTCACCTAACCACTCAGGCATCAGTCTTCTTATTTTCCTATTTTCCATCTGTTCTCTGTTCGCACTGCACTTTTTGCCTCCTTAGCTAATCATAATACTTGGTTCCAGCCACCACCATCCCATGGCAGCCAGCGACTTCTGAATCTTCCTGATATTCCGCATTCCTATATTCTGTTACTATGGGACAGTCTTCGTCGACGCAACGAGACCACCGCCACAGTAACCCTCCAGTTTACTCTCGACCATCTCAGTCCGAACGAGATCACCACGGGAGGGATGAAGATATGAACAACGGGCAAATACCACAACAGGCTTCAGATTCTGGCTCCCCGTCGGATGGAGAACAGCATAGCCAAGACGTCCAACGGTGGACATCGGGTCAGCCTATTTCAACGTCGGCGACATGGCAGCGCTCAAGTATGTCGGACGGCCACCCAGCATCACCAGGCCAAATGAACAGCATACCGGAGGAGACTGGAAACGAACCCGAACGGGGACAACAGGATTATCGATCTGCAACTTTTGCTCGTATGGCCGCAAGAAGGCAGTCGACCATGTCCAGGTTGGGGTCCAGAATTCTGCCTAATTCTGTGATTCGCGGCCTTCTCAACAGTGAAGAAGAGACACCGGCAGAGGGTCATGCTCATCGACACGGCATCGTATCGCGGACACTTCCAAGGTCTGAAACTGCTCATAGCAGCAGCCGCTTTAGTCCTTTCGGATCGCTTAGCGCTAGAGGTGCTAGGAGACGCTCCATTCGCGAGTCACACTTGATCCCGCGTCCTGATACCGCTCTGATTCCGGTTCCTCCTCCGAATCCTTCATACCTTGATACAGCCGCTGAGCAGACCTCAGCCGCTAGCAGAGGATCTTGGCATCGAAGTGCTCGTTTGCACCGGGTTCGAAACTCCTTGTCATCTCCCATCTCTCAGATGTTTGGTCAGCCCTCTTCTACCATATCCAGTCAAGACACCGGAAGTCTGTTGCACCGACCGTCGGGGTCAGTCTCAAACGATGACTTCGACAACTTTCTTGCTCTTCCGCGAGCGATGGACACACACATGGGCTCTGATCAACCACCAGCTGAACTTGACTCCGTTGAGACTGCAATTCGGACCACCCGCTCAATGTCTCCCGCCCCATCCTCCAATCCCGCGCAAGGTATGATGGGTGTGCGACGGTTCCCTGGTCTTCTAAGGGCACGGTCATCGCGGATATTGCGGCGGGAAGAGCAGACACCCCTGTCGCGTGTCCTGCAACTGGCCGCGGCGGCTATAGCAGCCCAGTTATCTGGAGCAAGCGGACCAATCTTACCCAACCTTCAATCCCTGGGAAATGATGGGCTTGACGGATCTCTGGAGAATTTCATCCAAAGTCTGCAACAGGTCACATCAATGCAGGCTAACACAACAACATCCGGTGACGGTTCAAACGGTTCGAGTGACGGTCCTGCGCCACCCGTCAACTTCCTGAGAGTTTTCCGATTCGCCAACTCAGATACATCTGGTAGTACAGGAGCATCGAGTCGTCGTGCGGCTGATACTGAAACGTCGGGCAGCGAAAGGGATAGGATGGATGTTGATGAGCCAACAGAAGCGCCTGAAGGACGAACAGTGACTTTGGTTGTCGTGGGTGTGCGGTCTGTACCTTCGAGCAATGGGACCGGCAGTGATCAGGCAAACGCGGGTCATGGCTTGGATGCTTTGCTTGGGCTACCGCCGTTTCTGGCACCGAACAGCGCACCACGAAACTCGGATAGCGGTGAAGGGACCAATCCGCGCCTAGATGGACGAGCGAGATTATCCTCGGGCCGTCCCATGGTGGGGAACGCAGTTGGAGCAAATCAAGACAGTCAACGCCGACCGATCTCGACAACTTCTCGTAGACTTTCAGACGCTGGACCCCATAGTGGGCTTTCATCTTTGCTGTCAGAGTCTCCGCCCGGACCGAATCCACCTCCCTCGACGCCTGCCGAACAAGGGCTCTCAGCGGTCTCCTCGGGAACTTCAACGCCAAGCCGTAGGCCGTCATCCGCGTCGGCAATGTCTCCTCCCGCTTTGCCTCAGCTTCTCGAAGGTCAATCACTGCAACCTACAGTGGAAACCGCCGAGGAGAGCTCTCCCTCCAGCGTTCCCCGCCAAAGACGCCGAAGCGATTCTGACTATGCTCGGCATCGCGAACTTGGATCTGGTGCTGTCAGGCGCAACGGTGTCGTTGAGCCTGACAATGCGCCTCCTGCTGCCGGTAGGAGCTGGTTGATATACGTCGTCGGGACAAATCTTTCAGAGAATCACCCGGCGTTCGCCACACCAAGCCTTTTTACTGATGTAAGAATCGGTTCCCTTGTACCTATGAGCATGTTCGAACTGACTTTTTGAATACAGAACCCCACTTATGAAGACATGATTCTTCTTTCTTCGCTCCTGGGTCCAGCGAAGCCACCAGTGGCCTCCCAGGCCGACGTCGATTCAGCGGGCGGTTTGTTCCGACTCGTTGAGTATGGTGGTTCATTAGTTGCGGAATCTATGGATGGTACCGACACCATTCGGATTCCCGACGGAGAGCGCTGTTTGATATGCCTCAGTGACTACGAAGCGGCGGAAGAGCTCAGGCAGTTGGCGAAATGCAAACATGTCTACCACAAAGACTGCATCGATCAGGTTTGTCCATTCCACCTTGGATCAGAGTCAGCAGCATCTAGCTAACATCATAGTAAGTGGTTAACAACGGGACGAAATTCTTGCCCTCTTTGTAGGGGCCAAGGAGTTAACGAAACCTCGAACACCGACCCGCCCGCGGAAACTACCGCTTAATCTATTGTCATTCGAATGGGAAGCTTTGACAGCGCATAAGCTGGATACCTTACGACACTAGTTAGGTCATCCACCTTTTCTATTTCGTCGATTTAGCCAATTTTCTTCTGGGATTAGCACGGAGTATTTGTCTCATAGCCTAACGAATTTTCCTTCTGAATATGACTCCAGACACTTGTCTGCATCACCTTCGATTGAGTGAGTCACTACCAACAGGTCTGAAACCTGATTGTTACTTGCAATCCCTTCACATTTCTTGTCTGTATACAAAGTCCATTATTCAAGCTCAGATCTTTTCATGATCCGTTTTTTCTTATTACTCATACCCCCTGTCACTGTGTGCAAGACGAACCTTTACCGATGCCTCAGCCCGCTGGTCTCGGATGTGGCGACATGTTCAATGTTCCTTTTCTGCCTTCGTCAGTGATACGTCCGGTTTTGATCTTCTGGCTTGGATCGTGTTGATTACGCCGATTGGTCTTGTGGTTATCTGACGATAGACGTGAAATTGGCCTTGATCGCAACACTGGGACTTGTTCCTCCGCCAACCACGCTTCCCAGCTTCCCCTACTCATGAGCTTTTGTTCTAACTACCCATTGCATCATCATCTACTTCACTTCATCCGTGTGTCTTTAACTATTATGCTTCTCTGCAGCTGTACAGGACAATTCGCAAGGTCAATGACTAGACTCGCTTGTTGCTTCTGTATGCCGTTCTCAGCAGGAAGGTTTCCTTGAAGATTTCTCAGAAATGGCGTGGGGACTTCGTGGGCACTGTTTGACTGTTCTTGATACCTAGTCCGCTTGATAGGCTCTCGAAATTATACAATTTCATATCATGAGATTACATTGTGGCCCACCGACATAGACTTTGACAGTCACAGCTTTTGATAACAAGATTTCCTGCTCTGGCCGACGTGATGCTATCCATGACCTTTTGGTTGCGGACGAGAGCTCGTGGTGGCAGTGTTTCCAGGCACTGTATCCTTGGGTATCGTCCACGGAACAGTATGGTGACACCTTCACGTCCTGTAATTTTGAGGACATAAGCAAGATGATCAATGACGTTATAGTTTAAATAATCATGGAGCAGCCCAATTGACTGTCCCCATCCACATCAAAATGAGTGAGAAGCGGAAATAATGCCCCGCATCTTATCGGAGAGATACGAACCGCAGAGGACTTGATGACTCAGCAGAAAGATCCAACCCCACTAGTCTATTTATCGATAGAACCGAGCAAAAACGTTCCCATTGACAGAGAATTTGAGCTTGTTCTTCACCGTCAATTGACGATCATTCCTTTGGATTCAAGAGGCCCTCAATTCGGCCATCCCAGTGGCCAGAGCCTTGTGCGGAGCTTCAGAAATTCCCGCCATTTGAAAAAGGAAAGTTGCGAGTGCGTGCAGTACCTTGCACCCTCTACACCATCCTCGAAGAACAAGCAACAGGCATACGTAAGATCAATTCTGCATGACCGATTGCACTGCATTATGGAGAATCCGATTCGTCTCACAGTCCTCATATCCGGCAACGGGTCCAACCTCCAAGCCGTCATCGACAAAGCCCAGGCAGGCCAACTTCCCGTTCAAATCGTCCGCGTGATCTCAAACCGCAAAGACGCATTCGGACTCGAGCGCGCAAAACGAGCAGATATCCCCACCGCATACCACAACCTAGTGAAATACAAGAAACAGCATCCCGCAACACCGGAGGGAGTACAAGCCGCGCGGGAGGAATACGACGCAGAGCTAGCGAGGCTGGTCCTTGCGGATTCTCCGGATTTGGTTGCGTGTTTGGGGTTTATGCATGTGTTATCGCCGCGGTTTTTGGAGCCGCTTGAGAAGGCACGGTTGAAGATAATCAATTTGCATCCCGCGTTACCGGGGGCGTTTAATGGGGTTGTAAGTTTTTGTCGTTCTGTTTTGTTTTTCTTCGACTTTCGTCGTCATCGTCGTCGTCGTTTGCTGTTTGGCTGATCCAAGTCGGTATTTACAGAATGCGATAGAGCGCGCTCATGCTGCGTGGTTGGAGGGTAAGATCGACAAGACCGGCGTGATGATTCACAAGGTCATCTCGGAAGTTGACATGGGGACACCGATCCTGGTGCGCGAGATCCCCTTTATCAAGGGCGTCGATGAAGACCTCCACGCTCTAGAACAAAGAGTACACGAGATTGAATGGGGGGTGGTCATTGAGGGTATTGAGCTCGCTATCGAAGAATTGAAAAGGGAGAGACAGCAAGGATCGGCTGCGTGAGCAGTGCCTAAGTAATGCAGCCCATGACTACTGGATTTACGAAATGGGGGCTGGAGTCCGTGAAATTGGCCACGTACCTGGATCTATTGGGTATCTGGTCTGTTTCTCGTTGTTCTTAGATTTGTACAGAGACGCTATGGGGATTGCGGCATCATCATTGGTCTGCAGCAGAAAGCACCTGAAGTTGATGGCTTTGATATCCGTTTATTTCATATTCTTTTCTCTTCCATTTTCTCCCTCTGGATGTGGTTTTCCACCTTCACGGAAGGGAAAGCGCGCAGTCATCGGATACGATGTGGTTGAGTCCACGGCTATTTCTGAAATAGATTACCGTGGTGTTCTGACCAAGAGGTTGAGCTGTTCCATCTCTGTTGCATGGTTAGACGGGCTTCTAATCAACCACCTAATTGATTGGGCTCAATGCAGCAGGATTGCAGGTAGCACCCATCCAATGGTAACAAGCGTGTCAAATACCATCGGACTGATACGGACACGACCTTGGACTCTGGAGTTCATGCAGGCCGTCCTGGACTGAGCCACACGGGCCAGAACTAATAATTCTAGCTCGCAAGAGTCGCAGACGGTGGAGCCGATCACAGAAGAGGAGATCCTTAGCCAGTCACAGTAACGCTAGAAAGTAGCTTGCGATCCAGAGAGGAGAACACTTGGTCAACAGTCATACATATCGATCAACAAAGTCTGGGCGATAGGGGCCTGAACGAGAGGAGAACTTGAGATTTATCAAAAAAAACCTGTGTGGGAAAATTGCTCCCGGGGTACGGAGACAAATCAAGTGCCTCAACCTTAAGATTCGATCAAAAGCTACCGCGTCGTCGTTCTTCTCTTTTGCATCATTCGCGACTTTGACAACACTCTCCTGATGAGAGAGAGAATGGCTTCGAAAAAACCGTTGTCTGTTCGACCACTACGGAGTATAACAAGCTTGACAAGACGTTGAATACTGCTGGCTGTCACATGGTTAGTTGTTGGAATTTCTCTAGGCTATCCGGATGACTATCCGGATGATAAAATCAAGATTTCATGAGAACGAACTCTGGTCATTCTTGCTGCCTAAACTATGGAAATATCGCTCTTCTTATAGACCTCTCGGAGGTCCAATTCTCCTAGTAATTTGATATAGTATTTGGAATCATGAGACTGGGAGTGTTTCGGAGCGCTGTACGATTACCTGATTAGGCAATTCCTGAGACAATTCGTTTATGGTGACGATCTCATGTTCGAATTCTCTGACATTAGTCTTGCGATCCATCAGCTTGCGCCAGAGCGCAGAAATGCAGCCACAGGACCCCTAGGCTCCTAACCATGTGGAGTATGGGGAACCAGACGTCTCATGGCCACCTGTCGACCCATGCTATCTCGTCGTTGCCACTGGTCCAAATCTTGGGCGTAGTATTCCTCGGTCCTAGCTAGTGACTAGTTGAGGGACTAAAGGACAATCCTTGCGAGAGACGAATGGGTGCGACAGTGCCTGTGGAGGCAACCCATGCAAGGGAACGGAAAAAGTCAAGCATCAGAACAAGACAGTTACGGGAACCAAGGACAATCCTGTCCCTGGGGCGATCGCAGCCTCGGAACCAATACGATGGGTCAAATCCACCCCCGTGGAGCAAGCTCTTGATGACTGCTCTTTCTCAGAACAACATGCAGCTTGATCAGAACGTGGGAGGAGCAAATAAACATTCGTAGAGCCGGTCATCAACAAGGGACAGACGGCATTTCAAGCTTAACTAATCAATGCACAGAAACAGAAGCCAATGGACATTATGAAGTACTCTAAAGTTCCACTTGAATCTGCTAGCAGCTATACAACAAGTACAGAAGAGGTCTGCGCGGCCACAACAGGGCCTTTTCGCCTCTATACTCTGCCAAAGGCAAATGTTCAGAACGGTAGGATCTCCAGCATCGCCTTTGGCTTGCTATTCAGCCTTCTGGCTGCCATAGCCTGGGGCACCAGCATGCAGTCCAATTCGACGCAGAGAAGACTGAGGCAGTACTATTCACTAGGAAGGAATGCAGGCTACTAAAAGAGCAGATTAAAAAGGCACAGCTCCCGATTAGAGGGCATCAGGTGGCGTTTAATCAGGAAGCCACCCGATGACTAGGGATATGGCTCGATAGTGGCCTGACCCTAAAGGCACACTACCAGATATGCCTAAGGAAGGCCTGAAGAGCTGAGCCATAGGTACAGAGTCTACAGACCCAATGCTGGGACAAGGCCTATCCCTAGGCTTGGTCTGCCAGATCTGGATAGCAGCAGTGCAAGCAGTGGCCCTATATAGGGCAGAGCTCTAGTGGTGGGGCTAAAAGGACTACCTAGCAGGCACGCAGCAGGTAGTTTTCCAGCCTTCTGTATCAGATGATAAATACGACGTGTTGTATTGTCTATCACGGTGACACATCATTCTGGTCATCGATGGTGGCACGCATCCTTATTGTGGGGAGCTCTGCTCCTCAGATCAATAGACGGCTGTGTGGTCAGTGGTCCACTGTGAGTCTGCAGACTGACAGGCCCTTCGAACCAGCTCCACGATCATCGCCTCCACCCAGAGCGGGTCCAATCCTCCTGGTTCAAGCTGGAGCCGCTCCTATACGGACAGTACCTTCTTAATAAAGGATTGTGCATGCTCGTCGGGTCATCCTTTTGTGGTCTTGGCATCTTGCGATAGTCGTCCCGATGCAATCCAATCAAGAATGCCGTTGGTGCCGATTGTCAGTGTCAGGTTACCAACTGCTTGAACCTCGAGCTGCAGAAACATATTGCCTTCTCATCTCAGTGAACTGGAGAGAACGACTGCTCTACCATTATTCATGATTGACCATTAGTAATTGCTGTTCTGTGATGATCCATCGATAGCCTCTGTGATTGGAAGAAGACAGCTCTTGATGCGAAGCAGATGAAATCACTCAGCCAATCGAGCAATGGAGATGAAAGAAGAGCTGGGTATCGTACCTATTTAGACGCCTAAGGGAGTACAAAGTCCTGTAACGTAATCCACTACCGAGCGGCGCGAAAAACCCCCTTTCTCTGCAGAACAGCATATTCTTCTCATCAACCACCCAAAATGCCACCAAAAAGCAGATTCTGCAACCCATAAAGAAGGACGTATTCTACTTGCTATAATGGCCTATCAAGATGGTCAATTTTCATCTGTTTCTGCTGCAGCTGCTGCGTATAATATTGCCCCTTGAACTTTGCAGTATCAGCTTCATGGACGCAAGGCACGTACAGAGATGATGCCTAATAGCCAGAAGCTCAATAAGATTGAAGAATCTTCACTGAAGCAATAGATATTAGATATAGATCAACAAGGCCTGCCACCTTCACATGCCACTGTACGCAGAATGGCAAATCTACTAGTATCTAATCACAAAGGCAATATGGATCCAGCAGTATTGTGACGGCCCAGCTGGTCTTTTGGACCTGTATTCTCAGCTAGCCTGTTTGAGATGTTTACATCCTCGCTTGGGATATCTGCTCCCACATTCGGCCCCGATTTGGCATCCTTTTCCTTCCCTCCCTACGCTGATCTTCTAGTACGATACTACCTTATTGCTTTCCTAGCCAATGAGATTGAGTTGTTCACAAGTATCAGTTGGTGCAAATTGGGTGACCTAATTTATTAAGCGGCATGATAATCTCAAATCTAAATATAATTGCAAATATGATTACCAATGAGCATATTATAAGGATCCAGAGATTATCAAGAATTGGTTCAATCTTGTGCAGAATACTATTGCAAAATATAGCATTCTTAAACAAGATATCTACAACTTTAATGAAACTGGTTGCTACGGGCTAGGTCCCGTGGGTCGCTATAAGCTATAACGCCTAGCATACAGAAGATCTCGCTGAAGAAGAAAAGGAAGCTCAGCGCGCAAAGCGCGTGGAGCTGACGAACATATTTGAACAGATGCAGCGCTAGCCGCATTCAGACAAAACGAGGGTTTAGCCCGAGTCATTGATCTCTCGGGCGTAGCCTATAACACTGGTTTTCAAATGGGTGTTGCATCAACTGCAAAGGTTATTACCAGTCTGTATGAGCCCTACAGCCTGGCAATTGTGAATAGATGACTACTATTAAGATGATCAATGCAGCTGGATGGGCCTTACCACTTATAATCATCTTTGCTGGCAAGGTTCATCAATCTACATGGTATCAAGATATCCTACCTGACTAGGTGATTAGTCTAAGTGAAAATAGATGGACTAATAATAAGCTTGGCTTTTAATAGCTTCAAGAGGTGTTTGAAAAGCATACTGCGCCACGTATAATAGGGTGATATCACCTTTTAATTCTAGATGGTTATAGCAGTCATGCTACTGCAGAATTTGACCATTTCTGTAAGAATCATCAGATTATCCCTCTCTATATGCCAGCTCATTTATTATATCACTTGCAACCGCTTGATGTCAGCTGTTTTGCACCTTTAAAGCAGATATATGGCAGACCACCTCATTTGGATGGGTTGACGATGTCAGCATACTAGCTGCGGGGAAGACTGAAGCCGCGACCATTCGAGCCCTGCAGAACACTTATAAGAAGGCACGACTATGGGCAAGACGGCATGGATCAGTGTTCGCCCCAGATAAGTATGAACTGGTGCATTTCATCAACCCGCAGTCAGCAACCCGGCCCCGACACACACCCCTCTGCCTACCTGAAGGTGAGCGGGTCGAGGCCACCCGGGAAGACGGAGCGGCCCGGTGCCTTGGGGTATGGTTCGACCCTGGGTTGACCTTCAAGGAGCACTGGAAGCGAGCGATTGCCAAAGCGGGGAAGAGTCTGGAAGGGCTACGAGGGCTCACTGGTTCAACCTGGGGAACATCCCTTATGGCAATGCGGCAGGCCTACCAAGCGGTGGTCATCCCACAACTGCTCTACGGAGTAGCAGCATGATACCGACCTGGCCGGGGCGAAATGCCTGCGAAGGCTCGCAATAAGGTGGTACGGCAGTTCACCACCATACAGCACCGAGCGGCGGTGATCATTAGTGGCTGCCTTCCGAACCACTGCGGCGGAAGCGCTCAATGTGGAGCTCTACCTGACCCCGATGAAGCTCCAGATGGAACTGTGGTCTACGAAACGGCGATCCGAATTCGAACCGGAGTCCCGATTGGTATACCGAGCGGGGTCCTACATAGGCGACCATATAACCAAGTAAGGAAGAGCGGACGATCACCACTGGAGGCGCTCGCATGGAAGAAGGGCGGATGCTTGAAGGCTCCCCCGGACTCTGTTGGCGCAGCGTGGGAGAGCCGACGAGCATTCGTCCAGGCACCATGGCAGGCGCCCCCAGAGGCGATCGTTGAGGACCGGGAGAAGGCGTTTCAGACTCACGAATCCATACTACGAAGACCCAACCGACCACTGATTATATATACGGACGGAAGCGGGCACCAAGGCTGCATTGGGGCCGCAGCAGTTTGCCTAGGCAGGCAGGTCACAAAGACCTACTACCTAGGCCCTGAGACCATCGCCACCGTATACGCCGCGGAGCTACGAGGCCTATCCATGGCGCTACAGCTCACGCGTGAGCACCACACCGAGTGGTTAGAGATCGCCAACGGAGTGGTGATCTTCTCCGACAGCCAGGCAGCGATCAAATCGCTCTGCCGCCCCCGGATGGTCTCCGGACAGGCGACCCTTCGGGAAATCCTCACCGACCTGGCATGGTGCCGGGAGCGAGGCATCTTAGTCGAGATCCGCTGGA